>JARYGA010045907.1:0-41175 GCA_030545235.1 Helianthus tuberosus | reverse complement strand
AAATTTATGACCTAAAAGTTCTATGTTTTCGTTTTTGCAAAACCGTATTTATATTAACAGAGTTCCCGTCTGCCGTTTCTACTGTAAAAACTTGCCTAAGTTTCGTTAAGGGTAGCTTAAGAACTTGGCAAAATGAAGTATTTATAAAACTTTGGTTTGCACCAGAGTCAAATAATACTTTCGCATAAACGTCATGAACTAGGAACGTACCAGCAATCACATCAAGAATTAGTTCTGCTTCCTGAGTAGTCAGTTGGAAGGCTCTTGTGTTTTTCTTGGTAGTTCCTTCTGCAGGTTTTGCCTTGTTATCTGCAGGTTTGACCAGTTTGGGGCAGTCTGGTCTAAAATGTCCAGCTTCTCCACAATTGAAGCAAATTGTGGATTTCTTTCTTCTGCAGTCTTCTTCTTGATGCCTTGGAATTTTGTAGAAATTCCAATACCATTTGCATCTTCCAAAATGCTTTCTTTTACAGGTATTGCAAAATGGAACAGTGGAAGATTGCCCGATGCCCTTTTTCTTGAAATTGCTACTATTACCCATACGGAACCCTTGGGTAATCTTGTGGGCCACTTCCTTCTTTCTATTTTCTTCTCGTGTACGTACAAGTCCGTCCGTTAAAGTGTTGACTAATTCCACTGCATCATCAATTGTGCGAGGTCTCAAAGCTTTAACGATATCCTGGATTTCGCCAATCAAACCCCAAATATAGCAGGAAATAAGTATCGGTTCTGGCGAAGCCAGGGTTGGTACAACTCTAGCATACTCGAAGAATGTCGAAGTATACCCGCGGCAGTCAACATCCACCATCCGGTGGTTCAGGAACTTATTCGCCATTTGCTCTTTTTCATATTCAGGGAAAAATTTCCTTTCCACCAAATGCTTAAACTATTCCCAATTCATGGCATAAGCCACATCGCTTCCCTTGGCTTGTAGTACCGTATTCCACCATTCTAGTGCCCCTTCTTTAAAAAGATGCGACGCGTACATGACCTTGTCTTCCTCGGCACATTTACTTATTTTAATTACTGCTTTGGTTTTCTCTAACCAACGCAGTGCAGCAGTCGCCCCTTCGTTGCCTGCAAATTCAGCCGGTTTACAGACAAGAAATTCCTTGTAAGTGCAACCAGGCGTTGCAGCTTTCATTTTCTTAAGAAATGGGGCTTGCATCCCATCATTATCATTATTATTAATGTTTCCGCCTCCATTTACGCTATTACTGAAGTTGTCTTCATGAGTACGTTTACTGTGAATAATTGGTTGAGGTTCAACTAGATTTCGGGCAGCAGCAAGGATTGCTGGAATAGCATTGGCTATTCCCTGAGCAACGATGTTTTCTATATCTTGTCGGTTAAGAAAGTGATCTTCATTGTTTTGCTCGGATTGAATAACCTCGTTAACTGGTTCATTACCAGCGTGTTCCATCTGGTAATTAATATATATAAGTGATTAGCATAAAATAAACTACAACCAAACACAATAAAATAATCACACATAATCATGTCAACACATATAGCCAAAATTGTTGACTTTGCGACGTCCATTTTTATATATTGTAGTATGCATCCGTACATTACCAGATATGTTACAAGAGTTTTATTTTTAGTTATTTTACATGATTATATTTTTATTACTATTATTATTATTTTGTTATTATACAACCACCACCACACAGTCATGACATCCCTGTCAACTGGCATTTTGGAAACGACGTTCCCTCTCATCGTATTTCCATGATATCATTTCCCCCACATCCCGGATTCGATTTCCTGCGTCCACCAACTCCTCGCCATAATGGCGGAGTTCAGCCAAGTTTTATGTGCTCATAGGTGGATGTAGTGGAGGTTCGGGGTCGAATTGAGGGAAAAAGGTATTAGGGTTATTCAAAAGGTTCTGAAATTGCCAGTCAGTGGTCCACCATTCTTCTAACTCTTCTAGTAGAGGTCGGGGGTGGATAATAGGATCTGGGATAGCAGGTTCCAGATTAACTGGAAGTTGTGCTTCAACTGGGTAATTGAAGAGGTTTTCATCGGCAGGTCTGATGAGGTCACTAAGTCCCATTTACAATCCAACTCCTCCCATGATGGCATTTCCTGGTCTTGCCTGGAACTCTCTCCGATCTCTATTCCTTTGCCTTTATCCTTCGGATCCTCAGTCTTTACAACTTTCCGTATCTCTGGTTTCATCCTACGCACACGCCTCCATCCCACGAATCTTCTTCTCTTTTTCGGTTTTGGTTTCTCCTGAGGTTGGGCTTGGAATACTATTGGCTCTTCAGTATCAGCCTGGTAGCCAGTGAAGGTATCGGTGGTATCCATATCTGTGGTATGGATAGTAAAGTTTTGAAGTGCTTCGGATAGTTCATTCATGCTGTTAGCATACATGAAGAAACACACAAAATTCTAAGTTAAAATTTTGTAAATTAAATTTTCACATAATCACAGAATAGCAATCAGAAAAATTAAGTATTTCTAAATACTCAATCGGCTTAAATCATTGGCTCTGATACCACCTTTTTCTGTCACGGCCCCCGTCCCGGTTTTACCCGGTCCAGGTGCCGCGAAACTGAAACCCGTGGTAATTAATATGTTGGCAGCGGAAATTTTAACAGGATCTTTTATAACTTGAACATGCCCAATTATTTCATTTCATAAATTGGGACAAACCCCGTTATTTACAATAGAGGAATTTCACGAGGAAATTCCCTGTTTTACGAAACATGTTTATTTATATTACTGAGCCACCACTTCAAGCTTGATTAGTGCTCCATAGCACGTTTCCTTGATTCACAGTAGGTCACCTGAAACATGTTTTAAAAATATTTTATCAGCGGGGAAATACTGGCGAGTCACTCAAATTTGATAAAACGACACATAGTTATAAATTACAGCATAAGAGCGATTACAATGGCTTCTATCTTATTTTTATCTGGCACCGTGTCACAACCTTGTGACGATGGTCATACCACTATTAGGTCCTTTCCCCCAAGTAGTGATGATTATCACTGTTAGGTTGATGAACCTAACTGTGAGAAATTAGTAATGTGCAGAATACCCCACTAGCCAGTGATTCAAGATAACCATGACCTAATCCCTGTAATTATAACTTTGAAAATAGTTGGAGTATTGTAAAACATTGTTTGATAAAAAGAGAATGACTCACATTGCAAGTTTAGTCGGGCAGAGTTTAGCCTACTGATAAGCCTGTTAACCTAATTCAAATAACAATGCACACGAAAACTAGGTTAGTAACTTTAATCCAACTTTTACGACAACTCACGAGATCAAAACCTTCACGACGAATGACAAAGTGCAATACTTAAACATCCATCGCATTTACGACGAATGACAAAGTATAGCCCAAGTACAGGCAGCACTTAAACATCCATCGGATTGGTTTCCATCGATCGGACATTAAATCATAGCAGTGATCGAGCTATTACCCTGTTATCGCGGCAGCGTTTCGTGTTGTGTGTGTGTTATGTAGTAAACAGACGATATCTCAATGTACGAAATGAGTATTTACGTCGAACCAACGCCCAAATTCAAGTGCCAAACACCTCTATATATACTGAAAAAATGGCTCCCTCGCGTGGCGCGAGGGCCTGTCGCGTGGCGCGAGGGGACCCCTTCTAGCATAGGGTAGCCTCGTGTCTGCTTAGCTTTGGTGAGTCGACGGTTTGTTAAAATTCGATTTCTATCGTAAACTGTTTAGATAATATCAACTAGGAAATACCCACCCTGAGTTTTAGGGGCCCTGATCCTAGTTCTGATTGTTCTGAAAATTTTAGGGGTCATGCCATATCACTTGGGGGTCTCAATTAGGGTTTCATAATAAACAAAATAAATTAAGAAGTAATAATTTTAATGAGAGTTGTTACAGTTCCTGTAACTCGAATCCTATCCCGATATATCTCATTTTAATTTTACACCATTGTGAACCTTACGCCTTTTTTACTCTCTGATCGAGGTTCTCGGCATTGAAAAATTTTCGTTTACTAAATCACACGTGTATATGTTGACATTTAAGAGATATATAGTCAAGAAAATCAAGGGCAATGGTGATATATATGTGGATTAGACACCAAAAAAAACACTCAACAAATGGCTACAATTTAAGAAATGTGTTTAGTGACGGCATCAGATTCCTAATTGATGGAGAAAGGTCTGGTGGTGGCAAGAAAAGCAGCTTCCAGGAGGTTGTCAAGTGTTTTCGCTCGACAATTCCATTCTTGGGTGGTTGGTTTGGCAATTGTTCCTGTAACTCGAATCCTAGCCCGGTATATCCCATTTTAATTTTACACCATTGTGAACCTTACGCCTTTTTTACTCTATGATCGAGGTTCTAGGCATTGAAAAATCTTCGTAAACTAAATCACACGTGTATATGTTGACATTTAAGAGATATACAGTCAAGAAAATCAAGGGCAATGGTGATATATATGCGGATTAGACACAAAAAAAAACACTCAACAAATGGCTACAATTTAAGGAATGTGTTTAGTGACGGCATCAGATTCCTAATTGATGGACAAAGGTCTGGTGGTGGCAAGAAAAGCTGCTTCTAGGAGGTTGTCAAGTGTTTTCGCTCGACGATTCCATTCTTGGGTGGTTGGTTTGGCCCTTGTTCCTGTAACTCGAATCCTAGCCCAGTATATCCCATTTTAATTTTACACCATTGTGAACCTTACGCCTTTTTTACTCTATGATCGTGGTCCTCGGCATTGAAAAATCTTCGCAAACTAAATCTCACGTGTATATGTTGACATTTAAGAGATATACAGTCAAGAAAATCAAGGGCAATGGTGATATATATGCGGATTAGACACAAAAAAAAACACTCAACAAATGGCTACAATTTAAGGAATGTGTTTAGTGATGGCATCAGATTCCTAATTGATGGAGAAAGGTCTGGTGGTGGCAAGAAAAGCTGCTTCTAGGAGGTTGTCAAGTGTTTTCGCTCGACGATTCCATTCTTGTGTTGTTGGTTTGGCAATTGTTCCTGTAACTGGAATCCTAGCCCGGTATATCTCATTTTAATTTTACACCAATGTGAACCTTATGCCTGTTTTACTCTCTGATCGAGGTTCTCGGCATTGAAAAATCTTTGTAAACTAAATCACACATGTATATGTTGACATTTAAGAGATATACAGTCAAGAAAATCAAGGGCAATGGTGATATATATGCGGATTAGACACCAAAATGAAAACACTCAACAAATGGCTACATTTTAAGGAATGTGTTTAGCGACGGCATCAGATTCCTAATTGATGGGGAAAGGTCTGGTGGCAAGAAAAGCTGCTTCAAAGAGGTCGTCAAGTGTTTTCGCTCGACGATTCCATTCTTGGTTGGTTGGTTTGGCCCTTGTTCCTGTAACTCGAATCCAAGCTCGGTATATCCCATTTTAATTTTACACCATTGTTAACCTTACGCCTTTTTTACTCTCTGATCAAGGTTCTTGGCATTGAAAAATCTTCGTAAACTAAATCACACGTGTATATGTTGACATTTAAGAGATATACAGTCAAGAAAATCAAGGGCAATGGTGATATATATGCGGATTAGACACAAAAAAACACTCAACAAATGGCTACAATTTAAGGAATGTGTTTAGTGACGGCATTAGATTCCTAATTGATGGAGAAAGGTCTAGTGGTGGCAAGAAAAGCTGCTTCTACGAGGTTGTCAAGTGTTTTCGCTCGATAATTCCATTCTTGGGAGGTTGGTTTGGCCCTTGTTCCTGTAACTCGAATCCTAGCCCGGTATATCCCATTTTAATTTTACACCATTGTGAACCTTACGCCTTTTTTACTCTATGATCGAGGTTCTCGGCTTTGAAAAATCTTCATAAACTAAATCACACGTGTATATGTTGACATTTAAGAGATATACAGTCAAGAAAATCAAGGGCAATGGTGATATATATGCGGATTAGACACCAAAAAAAACACTCAACAAATGGCTACAATTTAAGGAATGTGTTTACTGACGGCATCAGATTCCTAATTGATGGAGAAAGGTCTTGTGGCAAGAAAAGCTGCTTCTAGGAGGTTGTCAAGTGTTTTCGCTCGACGATTCAAATCTTGGGTGGTTAGTTTGGCCCTTGTTCCTGTAACTCGAATCCTAGCTCAGTATATCCCATATTATTTTTACACCATTGTTAACCTTACGCCTTTTTTAATCTCTGATTAAGGTTCTCGGCATTGAAAAATCTTCGTAAACTAAATCACACGTGTATATGTTGACATTTAAGAGATATACAGTCAAGAAAATCAAGGGCATTGGTGATATATAACGGATTAGACAACAAAAAAAAACACTCAACAAATGGCTAAAATTTAAGGAAAGTGTTTATTGACGGCATTAGATTCCTTATTGATGGAGTAAGGTCTGGTGGTATGAAAAGCTGCTTCTAGGAGGTTGTCAAGTGTTTTCGCTCGACGATTCCATTCTTGGGTGGTTGGTTTGGCCCTTGTTCCCGTAACTCGAATCCTAGTCGGTATATCCCATTTTAATTTTACAACATTGTGAACTTTACGCCTTTTTTACTCTCTGATCGAGGTTCTCGGCATCAAAAAATCTTCGTAAACTACATCACACGTGTATATGTTGACATTTATGAGATATACAGTCAAGAAAATCAAGGGCAATGGTGATATATATGCGGATTAGACACCAAAAAAAACACTCAAAACAAATGGCTACAATTTAAGGAATGTGTTTAGTGACGGCATCAGTTTCCTAACGGATAGAGAAAGATCTAGTGGCAAGAAAAGCTGCTTCTAGGAGGTTGTCAAGTGTTTTCGCTCGATAATTCCATTCTTGGGTGGTTGGTTTAGCCGTTGTTACTGTAACTCGAATCCTAGCCCGGTATATCTCATTTTACCCATTGTGAACCTTACGCCTTTTTTACTCTCTGATCGAGGTTCTCGGCATTGAAAAATCTTCGTAAACTAAATCACACGTGTATATGTTGACATTTAAGAGATATACAGTCAAGAAAATCAAAGGCAATGGTGATATATATGCGGATTAGACACCAAAAAAAACACTCAACAAATGGCTACAATTTAAGGAATGTTTTTAGTGACGGCATCAGATTACTAATTGATGGAGAAAGGTCTGGTGGCAAGAAAAGCTGCTTCTAGGAGGTTGTCAAGTGTTTTCGCTCGACGATTCCATTCTTGGGTGGTTGGTTTGGCTCTTGTTCCTGTAACTCGAATCCTAGCCCGGTATATCCCATTTTAATTTTACACCATTGTGAACCTTACTCCTTTTTTACTCTCTGATCGAGGTTCTCGGCATTGAAAAATCTTCGTAAACTAAATCACACGTGTATATGTTGACATTTAAGAGATATACAATCAAGAAAATCAAGGTAAATGGTGATATATATGCGGATTAGACACCAAAAAAAACACTCAACAAATGGCTACAATTTAAGGAATGTGTTTAGTGACGGCATCAGATTCCTAATTGATGGAGAAAGGTCTGGTGGTGGCAAGAAAAGCTGCTTTTAGGAGGTTGTCAAGTGTTTTCGCTCGACGATTCCATTCTTGGGTGGTTGGTTTGGCCCTTGTTCCTGTAACTCGAATCCTACCCCGGTATATATCCTATTTTAATTTTACACCATTGTGAACCTTACACCTTTTTTACTCTCTGATCGAGGTTCTCGGCAATGAAAAATCTTCGTAAACTAAATCACACGTGTATATGTTGACATTTAAGAGATATACACTCAAGAAAATTATGGGCAATGGTGATATATATGCAGATTAGACACCAAAAAAAACACTAAACAAATGGCTACAATATAAGGAATGTGTTTAGTGACGGCATCAGATTCCTAATTGAAGGAGAAAGGTCTGGTGGTGGCAAGAAAAGCTGCTTCTAGGAGGTTGTCAAGTGTTTTCGCTCGACAATTCCATTCTTGGGTGGTTGGTTTGGCAATTGTTCCTGTAACTCGAATCCTAGCCCGGTATATCCCATTTTAATTTTACACCATTGTGAACCTTACGCCTTTTTTACTCTCTGATCGAGGTTCTCCGTATTGAAAAATCTTCGTAAACTAAATCACACGTGTATATGTTTACATTTAAGAGATATACAGTCAAGAAAATCAAGGGCAATGGTGATATATGTGCGGATTAGACACCAAACAAAACACTCAACAAATGGCTACAATTTAAGGAATGTGTTTATTGACGGCATCAGATTCCTAATTGATGGAGAAAGGTCTGGTTGCAAGAAAAGCTGCTTCTAGGAGGTTGTCAAGTGTTTTCGCTCGACCATTCCATTCTTGGGTTGTTCCTTTGACCCTTGTTCCTGTAACTCGAATCCTAGCACGGTATATCCCATTTTAATTTTACACCATTGTGAACCTTACGCCTTTTTTACTCTTTGATCGACGTTCTCGGCATTGAAAAACCTTCGTAAGCTAAATCAAACGTGTATATGTTGACATTTAAGAGATATACAGTCAAGAAAATCAAGGGCAATGGTGATAGATGTAACACCTCGAAAATTCACGTCCTATAATGTATTGACACGTGTTATAAGCTTTGAACGTGCGAAAGAATGTTCTAGAAGGGCTAAAATTGACAAACACGGAAAGTATGTCAATATTAGGGTTCAAAATGTTAACAATGGATAAATATACTTTACAATAGCCCTACAAGTTGTTTATACCATCAAACGAATAAATCATGGATCGTACGAAGCTAAATATGAAAGAAAATGAGAGATTACAAACTATAGGGGTTAAATGTGTCAACACGTTTAAAGTATACCTCTGAGTGACCTTTTAGCAAACCCAAAGACTTGTAACGATTAATTATGCTCACTAGAACGCACGATAAAAATTTCATAAAGTTTCGTTACCGTATGAGAAAGTTATGATCAAATTCGTATGCGAGGGGTTAAAGCGTCAACGTTGGAAATTATGACTTTTCGGGTAAACATGAAGTGACCAAGGACTTAACAAAGTGGGTATAAGTCTTGAAGCCCTTATAAGCCAATTACAGGGACTCATAATGCAAGAAAGATAGGTGGGATGACCTTTTGAAGGGCCAAGAGTCAAATGCCAAAAGCTAAAAAGTTTGTAAACTGACAACAGGCTTTAGGCGGGGCGCGTAAGGTCTTGGCAAGCCTTACGCGGGCCGCGTACGGTCCCCAGATACAGAAATAATAGGCAGCAGCCTGTTATGCCTTTGTAACCGACTTAAAAACGAATTTCCACTTCCTTGGGTGACCCCTACATGCTTTTTAGTCCTTAGGGACAGTTGTGGATGATCAGGGATCCATGATAGACTTGTTTGTCAACAATCTAAAGGGATTAAATCACTATATAAAGGCCCCTTATGTTGCAACTTATGATCACATCTTTCATCTACATTTCTGATCATTCCTGGAGCATAAGAGCATACCCAAGTCATCACTAATCGTGTATAGGACTTTGGTAAGTGCCCTTAACCTTTCTTAATTGAGTTTTTACTTAGTTTTAGCTTAAAAGTCAAACCGTCGTAATTACCGTTTGACTTAGCGATTAATCATTAATGGTCCAGTGATTAGTCAAATCAAAGGTAGTTATAATTTGGTAATTATGTGGGCATTAAACCCTTAAAAGGGCACCCTCTGATTCCCACTCTAACTATACCATTTGTCAGGTCAAAGTTGATTAGAAAAAGTCAACAGAATGCTAATCTTCAAATTAATGCATAATTAACAATGTAGAAGGCATGTAACCTTTTTTATCACTCATATAGCTTGTTAATAAGTATACTAACTGGTCTAAGCTTGTTTGATCCGACAATTTTCTGTTTAGACCCGGTTCGGAACCGAAAGTCGCAAAACTTTGACTTTTTCTTTGACTTCAGTTCTGACCCGATTTAGTATGATTTGATAATGCCTTAGAGCTTCCTTAGGACCAGGCTACATGTTGGTATGACCCTCTGTGGTTGGTTCATTGATTACCCAAGTCGTTTACATGTTTCCGTTAAATTGCCTAATGTTGACCATAATGCCCTTTTGACCATAAAACGAGAATTTTGAATATGTGAAAGGACAAAAATCTTTGTTACTGAATTATAAACATGTCCCTAAACTTTCACATCAGTTGGAGGTCTAGATTAGGAGTTATGCTCATTAGCATAATAAGAACGCCTTTTAGTAATTAAACGGCGTCATTAGCATAAAGCCTATCTAAACCCAATTTTTGACACCAAACCTTTTACCCACTGATATAATATAATATTTTGGGATTTTTAAAGATTTTTAATTATTTTTAACCAGCTCATAACCTAAGGTTATGGCGTTGATTCGGTAAATACCGATTATACCCTTTTTGGTTATAAAATGAGTTCTACATAATATTTTGACACCAATCCAATTGCTACTGATTTTAAATAATAAATGAAGTATTTGAACTTTATAACCCAATCAGAAAACTCAGATTTCCGGTATAACCCGGAAATCGCTTAAAATGGCTTTTTAAGCGTATAAAACACATAGTATATGACTAAAACCATTTTGTCATAAAAGACTTATTACCAACTGATATGACCTGTTAAAATAAGTTATTTTACTGATGTATTCAGACCCGAATCTCAGAATTTCATTTAATCTCTTTTATAACCTTTAAAATGACCAAAATACCCCTACGGGGCTTAAATTAAGGTTAAACTCGTTTTGGGCATAATGGAAGATATCCTACTGATATCACAACATATTTAAAGCATATTGACATAGGAAACTTGTATATGACTCTTACGGTTACCCGTTATGCAGTATTCGCATTCGGTTCGGTTTATGTAACTAGTTTGCATAACTTACCGAAACGGGTCAAACCTTATCGTTTTTATCTCAAAAATCCAGAATGTGTTTAGATTACCCATATTATACAAGTCTTCAAACTTCTCAGGTCTAAATCACATTCTATTCCGGTCTTCGCTTAATCACGCGTTCGAACCGTTTCTTTCCTTAAAACTAACCGGTCTAAGCTTAAGCTTAACTAAAGACCGTTAGGATTCTAATAGGTTATTATAAACCTTCGTTCCAGAATAGGAGACCCGGTAAAAGCTACACGCACTTTCTTGTTGTGATTATTACTTTGCAAAGGTAAATACTTTTAACTTATTTTCCCTATACGGGCTTGGGGTATGGTATATAAAATACCGCTTGATTCGGGCATTGAATCTTTAATCGAATAGAGGTTAAATCATTGATATGCTCCATTTTGAAATGTTTTGTTTGCTTAAAGCCTTTGGGGGATTAATGACCATGTCCCGGATATCCTTGGCATCATCTTACGAGATGGCCACGACCTAAGCACGGGGTGTAGGCGTACACCCGTCAGTGCCAAAATACATAATGTGGTGTGTCTATTGATCTTTAACCCGGTCTACCGATCGGGCTACTGAACGCATAAGGATCATGTAAATCGTTTACAAGATTATATTCAAATAATTATCCCAAGTTATAAAGAGTTTGTGCCACGTGCATTCAAATCAATTTTATTAAACCTTTTCTAAATGAGTCAGTTAATTGTATTTACCCGTGTAAACTGACGTATTTTCCCAAAAAGGTTAAGTGCAGGTACTACGCGAACTAGTCTGGCTTTCTCCTAGCGTCCACAATAAGTCTCGCAAGCTTGGATGTCAAACTGTTGAACAATGTTTCCTATTTATTTTTATCCACCTGTGGATTTAATTTCAACTACTTGTGATACTCGATATTACATTTTATTAAAGTTGAAATATATCTATCTTTTGCTTCCGCTGTGCATTCAAATATTGTGTTGATTGACTGTAATGTTACCAACCACGTCACGATACTCCCCACCGGGCCCACCGGTAATACGTGGAAATATCGGGGTGTGACAGGTTGGTATCAGAGCCAACATTGAGTGAATTAAACACTAGCCTTTTATGTTTAATCTCAATGACACAATTGCACATTCCTAAATTTTCGAGTCTAGACAAAGAACTTAGGACAAATCCAAATCCAAATTTGTTTTTAATTTTAACTTTGTCCTTTATATTTCGTGTTGTATCTTTTATTGTTAACAAGAAATATGCCGCCAAGATTTAGACGAGGAGGACGAGGCAAGGGGCCAATCACGGCCCCTAACGATCACGAGGCCGGGCCTTCTCACAGGCGAACTCCTTCCACTACAATGAGTGCCGATCCGCAAGGGAACAGGAGGAACCTTTTTGAGCCTGCTAGATGGTCTGTTTCACACAGTTCAATGCATCCCTATCGCAACTCGTATGGCCACAGTCAGAAAACGAGCCCGAGAACCCACAACCTTCATATATACCTCTTCAGCGATCCCTTTCGCACAACTCCTTTGGCAACCCCACTCCTGTTTTTCAGGACCGGTTTAACCCGGCAAACTATATACAAGAACCAGTGGGTTTAAACCCATTGGGACCGGAGGATCACTTTTCTAGCGATAATGCCATGGATATGGATGAGGACACCGACCCTATGGAGCCTGCAACCGGGACCCCCAACCATCCTATCGAGGTCTCGGATGGCTCATCTTTTCACGGATCACCCTACGGTGGTCCAGACAGTTTCCAGGCAAGGTTCAACCAGCATGAATGGTACTTCACACCTTCTCACCATTCATCGCCCCACCAGCAACAACACCAGCAGCAGGATCCCTCTGGGGATTCGCGATTCGTGGCAGTCACGCCACCGCCTCCACCGCCACCAGTTCATCAGGCACCTCCGGAACCGCCGAGGCGTAGGAGGACAGGCGCGCGAATATCCGCGCATGGAGGGGATTTTCATTTCAGCACCCCTCATCACTCAAGTGGCAGTCACTATCCGCCACTACATGAAGACCCGCAAATGGGTGGGCCTTCAAACCCAGTTGCACCATAGCCACCACCGATGGGTTTTGATAACCCGATCCCTGCATACACTGGTTCTATGGCGTACAATCCGTTTGAGCAGCCGACTCACACCAACTATAATTACGCTGAAGCCGACCCATACTTGGTAGCGGCCAACTACAACGCCCTTCATCCTGAAGGACCGTATGGAGCTCCTTGGGGAGTAGGGTACCCAACTCATGGGTACCAAATACCTGCTAGACCTCTGATTCGATAACAATCGCAACCGCCATGGTTTTCCCCGCCAGAATGGGAAGAAATTCTTCAAAGATTGGACCAAGTCGAGCGAGATTTTCACAGAGATCGCAGGGAACGACAAGGTTTCCTCAAGGGCTTAGCAAGCTTGCTAAAGGGGAAGAAGAAGAAGGATCATTGAATCCCTACATGTGTTATTGTATTATCTATTACAATCAAGTCCCTGCATGGACATTGATCTGTATATTTAGTCCCTGCATGGACTTGTCTTTTTAGTCCCTGTGTGGACTTGTATTTCGGTTTAGCCCCTGCGTGGGTGAATTGTTTCTGTTAAAAGTCCCGTTTAGGGCAATGTGTAATCCTTTTAAAAATTAATGGAATGTTAAGTTTATAAATTTCATTTTTGCCACTATATGCATAAATATCTTATACATGAAATAAATAAATCAAAAATCATTCCTTTTAAAAATAATCTGCCTATTAAATATTAAATGAGAATCTTAAAGGTATAGCCTAGCCTGCATGTCATTATAAGAGTTGGCCAAGATGGTAAGACCTGTTTAAAAAGATTCGGATCCCTGTTAACATCTGAAAACATGTTAGCGCTCCTGGCAGACGTGATTCGTTAAAAATCACACACGTCATTCTTATATAAGGATTCTTCAAAAGATTCCTATCTTAACCTAATGATCTATAAATCATGGGTTTAAATCATCAATTAAGATGATCATATGTTGACCATACGTTGGTAATATGGTGCCTACGGGCCATACTTATTGTCATATAAGACAAAAGACAGTAGTAGTCTACGACTCCCTGTCAGAAAAAGGTAAAAGAACTATGTTCAAACCTTCATGCCTTGATTCTCTGAATTCATGGCTTATAATTTAAAAATGTCCCTGTGATTAGGCCTTTTGTGCTAATAATACTGTTATTATATGATAATTAGGATAAATTATAATAAAAATCCTAAATAAATGTGAGTAACAAATTAACCAAATATGGTCTATGTTTACCATGGTTAATGAATTGTCCTAAAAGGCAATTCCATAATAAAACTCCCAAATAAATTATTGCCAATATCTTATGTAACAGTTCAAGATACATGGCTGACTCAGACGAGATTAACAGTCTGCCAAGAGAGAATCAGGACGCCACCAAGTTTAATGTGACTGGCGCAGAACTCCGAGCAATAATCGACAATGCTATCACAAAAGCCTTAGATAGGCAGTATAGTGAGGCAAGCGGTACTAGGAGCAGAGCCCAATCAGTACCTTATTCTAAGCCTAAGACTCATTCTGAGGCTCACAGCAAGCCTCCCTCCAAGAAGGAAGAACCAAAGAAAGTTGATGACGATCATCAGTCCTCGAATCAGCAAAGTGTTCCATCTCAGAAGATCGTACCGAAACAAGGGACCCAGGATAAGGGTTGCTCCTACAAATATTTTGTTTCATGCAAACCCAGGGATTTCACTGGGGAGAAAGGAGCTATAGATTGTATGACGTGGTTGGACGAGATGGACACCGTGGTTGATATCAGCGGATGCACTGAGAAGGATGTGGTAAAGTTTGTGTCTCAATCGTTCAAAGGTGAGGCCTTAGCCTGGTGGAGATCGTTGATTCAAGCTACAGGGAAGATTCCACTGTACAATATGACATGGGAACAATTCGTTGCCCTCATCAGGGAGAACTACTGCCCTCAGCATGATGTTGAAAAGATTGAATCAGATTTTCTGTCATTGGTTATGAAGAATCTGGATTGCCAAGCTTACCTTACGAGCTTTAATACAATGTCAAGATTGGTTCCGTATCTGGTGACCCCGGAACCCAAAAGAATAGCTCGTTTCATTGGAGGTTTAGCCCCAGAAATAAAGGCAAGCATGAAGGCCTCTCGGCCAGCTACTTTCAGATCTGTAGCTGATATATCTTTGTCCCTCACACTGGACGCGGTCAGACAGAGATCTCTGAGGAACGCGGATGTCGAGAAAAGAAAGCGTGAAGATGACAATTCACGGTGGTCAGATAAGAAGCACAGGGGAAACAATGACCACAAGAAGGGGTCTAGTTCCAAGAAGGATGGGCATCAATCTGGAGAAAAGCCCAAGTGTAAGATTTGTCAGAAGCACCACTTTGGGAGGTGCAGACTTGACACAAAATCCCAATCTCAGCAGAGACCTTGTGGGATTTGCAAATCTTCGGAACATAAAACCCTAGAGTGCAAGAAGCTGAAAGACGCAACGTGCTACAGTTGCAACGAAAAAGGGAACATTAAGACAAATTGCCCAAAATATGCAAAGAAAACTGATGAAGGAAAGAAGACCAATGCTAGGGTCTTTAGGATGGATGCAAAGGAAGCTGTGCAGGACGATAACGTGATCACAGGTACCTTTCTCATAAATGATGTCTATGCAAGAGTACTTTTTGATTCAGGCGCTGATAAGTCATTCGTAGATAATAAGTTTTGTAAATTGTTGAATTTACCTGTTAAGACCTTAAGTGTGAAGTATGAGGTGGAATTAGCAGATGGCACCTTAGAAACCGCCCCAACCATATTAGATGGATGTTTCATATCCATTAAGAACCACTCTTTTCCTTTGTCCCTACTTCCTTTGAAGTTAGCCGGTTTCGACATAGTTTTGGGTATGGACTGGTTATCTCATAACCAGGCCCAGATTGTCTACAATAAGAAGCAAGTGGTGATCAAGACTTCGTCTGGTGAATCACTTACCATTCAGGGAGATACTCAGTATGGACTGCCTGAGCAAGTGACTATGCTTAAGGCCTCTAGGTGTTTGAAGAAGGGTTGTGTCATCTACATGGCACAAGTGACTATTGATGAGCCGAAACCCAAGATTGAGGATATCCCTGTCATTTCTGAATACCCCGAAGTTTTTCCTGAAGAACTACCTGGTTTACCACCAGATAGGCAAGTGGAATTCAGAATTGACATCATCCCTGGAGCAGCACCAGTAGCAAGGGCGCCTTATAGGTTGGCACCAATAGAGATGAAGGAATTGAGGACTCAACTAGATGAACTACTAGCCAAGGGTTTCATTAGACCTAGTTCGTCTCCTTGGGGAGCACCAATCTTATTTGTCAAGAAGAAGGACGGATCGATGCGTCTATGCATCGATTACCGTGAGCTTAATAAGGTCACTATTAAGAATAGGTATCCTTTGCCCAGGATCGACGATCTGTTCGATCAGCTTCAAGGGGCAAGTTACTTCTCTAAGATCGACTTAAGGTCAGGCTATCACCACCTGAAGGTTAGAGATGAAGACGTACACAAGACAGCATTTAGGACTCGTTATGGTCATTATGAGTTCCTAGTGATGCCTTTTGGGCTCTCCAATGTACCAGCGGCATTCATGGATCTCATGAACCGTGTCTGCAAACCATACTTGGACAAATTTGTTATCGTCTTCATTGACGACATTCTGATTTATTCAAAGAATCAGGCCAACCATGAGAAACATCTTCGATGTATTCTTTCACTACTTCAGCAGGAGAAGCTATACGCAAAATTCTCTAAGTGCGAATTTTGGCTTCGTGGGGTCCAATTTCTTGGACATGTGGTTAGCGAACGTGGAATCAAAGTAGATCCCGCTAAGGTTGAAGCTGTCATGAATTGGCAAGAGCCAAAGACGCCCACATAAATTCGCAGTTTCTTGGGATTGGCAGGATATTACAGGCGCTTTATTGAAAAATTTTCAAGGATTGCTGCACCCCTAACTTCTTTAACTAGGAAGGATATAAAGTTCAACTGGGGACCCAAGCAACAAGAATCCTTTGATATCCTTAAACAGAAGCTAAGCAATGCACCTATGCTGACATTGCCTGAAGGAACTGAAGAATTCGTGGTTTACTGTGACGCATCACACACTGGCATGGGGTGTATGCTTATGTAGAAAGGCAAGGTTATTGCCTATGCTTCACGTCAGTTAAAGGTGCATGAAAAGAATTACACCACCCAGGACTTGGAGTTGGGTGCCGTTGTATTTGCACTGAAGCTATGGAGGCACTATTTATATGGTATCAAGTGTGTGATCTATTCTGATCACAAGAGCCTCCAGCACCTGTTTAATCAAAAAGACCTAAACATGAGGCAACGACGTTGGATTGGAAACTTTGAACGATTATGATTGTGAAATAAAGTACCATCCTGGCAAGGCGAATGTAGTCGCCGATGCCTTAAGTCGAAAGGAAAGGGTGAAGCCAATTAGAATCAATGCCAAGAGCATTGAGATAAAGAATGGATTGATTGAAAGGTTGTTAGCTGCACAGAAGGAAGCTGTGCTGGAAGCTAACTATCCTAATGAAAAGCTAGGAGTAACTGAAGAACAGTTATCCTATGGCAAGGACGGAATTCTGAGGTTAAATGGACGAATATGGGTTCTAGTTTATGGAGGACTTCAGGATGTTATCCTCTAGGAAGCCCATAGTTCTAAATATTTCGTTCATCCTGAAGCTGATAAGATGTACCAGGATCTAAAGGCAAACTATTGGTGGATAGGCTTGAAGAAGTCTGTAGCTGCCTATGTAGCTAAATGTTTGACGTGTGCGCAAGTCAAAGCAGAACATCAAAAGCCGTCAGGTTTGCTACAACAGCCTGAACTTCCCACATGGAAGTGGGAAATGGTGACGATGGATTTCATCACCAAGTTGCCAAAGACAAGGAAAGGAAATGATACGATATGGGTGATTGTTGATAGGTAGACTAAGTCAGCACATTTCCTACCCATTAAGGAGACCTATAGCTCCGATATTTTAGCCCAATTGTACGTAGATAAGATTGTATCTCTACATGGCGTGCCTGTGTCTATTATCCCTGACATAGATACTAGATACACGTCACATTTTTGGAAAAGTTTCCAACAATCTTTGGGCACACGCTTAAATTTCAGTACGGCTTACCATCCTCAGACGGACGGCCAGAGTGAGCGTACTATCCAAACTTTGGAAGACATGCTTCGAGCATGCGTGATTGACTTAGGTGGTAGTTGGGATAACCACCTGCCATTAATCGAGTTCTCATATAACAATAGCTACCATACGAGCATTAAAGCTGCGCCTTTCGAGGCCTTGTACGGTAGAAAGTGCAGAACGCCCGTTTGTTGGGCGGAAGTTGGAGATGTCCAACTGACAGGTCCTGAAATAGTCTTCGAAACGACGGACAAGATTGTCCAGATTCGTGATCGCCTGAAAGCTGCCAGGGATAGGAAGAAAAGCTACGCAGATCTAAAGCGTAAACCTTTTAACTTCGAGGTAGGTGACAAAGTGTTGCTTAAAGTATCACCCTGGAAGGGAGTGATGCGATTTGGTAAGAAAGGCAAGTTAAACCCGAGATACATAGGACTATTCGAGGTCATCGAACGTGTCGGATCAGTGGCTTATAAGTTAAATTTGCCTGAAGAGCTCAGTGGTATTCACAATGTATTCCACATATGCAATCTGAAGAAGTGTTTCGCTGATGAATCACTAGTCATACCACATACAGATGTGCACATAGAAGAGAGCTTGAAGTTTGTCGAAAAACCTGTGTCGATCGAGGATCGACAGGTTAAGAAGCTTCGAAGGAAGCATGTGCCTATTGTAAAGGTTAAATGGGATGCCCGTAGAGGTCTCGAGTACACGTGGGAGGTTGAATCCACAATGAAAGAAAAGTACCCACATTTGTTTCAGTAAATCTCGAGGTCGAGATTTCTTTTAAGGGGGTGAGGATGTAACACCTCAAAAATTCACGTCCTATAATGTATTGACACGTGTCATAAGCTTTGAACGTGCGAAAGAATGTTCTAGAAGGGCTAAAATTGACAAACACGGAAAGTATGTCAATATTAGGGTTCAAAATGTCAACAATGGATAAATATACTTTACAATAGCCCTAGAAGTTGTTTATACCTTCAAACGAATAAATCATGGATCATACGAAGCTAAATATGAAAGAAAGTGAGAGATTACAAACTACAGGGGTTAAATGTGTCAACACGTTTAAAGTATACCTCTGAGTGACCTTTTAGCAAACCCGAAGATTTGTAACGATTAATTATGCTCACTAGAATGCACGATAAAAAAATTCATAAAGTTTCGTTACCGTATGAGAAAGTTATGATCAAATTCGTATGCGAGGGGTTAAAGCGTCAACATTGGAAATTATGACTTTTCGGGTAAACATGAAGTGACCAAGGACTTAACAAAGTGGGTATAAGTCTTGAAGCCCTTATAAGCCAATTACAGGGACTCATAATGCAAGAAAGATAGGTGGGATGACCTTTCGAAGGGCCAAGAGTCAAATGCCAAAAGCTAAAAAGTTTGTAAACTGACAACAGGCTTTAGGCGGGGCGCGTAAGGTCTTGGCAAGCCTTACGTGGGCCGCGTACGGTCCCCAGATACAGAAATAACAGGCAGCAGCCTGTTATGCCTTTGTAACCGACTTAAAAACGAATTTCCACTTCCTTGGGTGACCCCTACATGCTTTTTAGTCCTTAGGGACAGTTGTGGATGATCAGGGATCCATGATAGACTTGTTTGTCAACAATCTAAAGGGATTAAATCACTATATAAAGGCCCCTTATGTTGCAACTTATGATCACATCTTTCATCTGCATTTCTAATCATTCCTGGAGCATAAGAGCAGACCCAAGTCATCACTAATTGTGCATAGGACTTTGGTAAGTGCCCTTAACCTTTCTTAATTGAGTTTTTACTTAGTTTCAGCTTAAAAGTCAAACCGTCGTAATTACCGTTTGACTTAGCGATTAATCATTAATGGTCCAGTGATTAGTCAAATCAAAGGTAGTTATAAGTTGGTAATTATGTGGGCATTAAACCCTTAAAAGGGCACCCTCTGATTCCCAGTCTAACTAGACCATTTGTCGGGTCAAAGTTGATTAGAAAAAGTCAACAAAATGCTAATCTTCAAATTAATGCATAATTAACAATGTAGAAGGCATGTAACCTACTTTATCACTTATATAGCTTGTTAATAAGTATAATAACTGGTCTAAGCTTGTTTGATCCGACAATTTTCTGTTTAGACCCGGTTCGGAACCGAAAGTCGCAAAACTTTGTCTTTTGCTTTGACTTCAGTTCTGATTACCCAAGTCGTTTACATGTTTCCGTTAAATTGCCTAATGTTGACCATAATGCCCTTTTGACCATAAAACGAGAATTGTGGATATGTGAAAGGACAAAAATATTTGTTACTAAATTATAAACATGTCCCTAAACTTTCACATCAGTTGGAGGTCTAGATTAGGAGTTATGCTCACTAGCGTAATAAGAACGCCTTTTAGTAATTAAACGGTGTCATTAGCATAAAGCCTATCTAAACCCAATTTTTGACACCAAACCTTTTACCCACTGATATAATATAATATTTTGGGATTTTTAAAGATTTTTAATTATTTTTAACCAGCTCATAACCTAAGGTTATGGCGTTGATTCGGTAAATACCGATTATACCCTTTTTGGTTATAAAATGAGTTCTACATAATATTTTGACACCAATCCAATTGCTACTAATTTTAAATAATAAATGAAGTATTTGAACTTTATAACCTGATCAGAAAACTCAGATTTCCGGTATAACCCGGAAATCGCTTAAAATGGCTTTTTAAGCGTATCAAACACATAGTATATGATTAAAACCATTTTGTCATAAAAGACTTATTACCAACTGATATGACCTGTTAAAATAAGTTATTTTACTGATGTATTCAGACCCGAATCTCAGAATTTCATTTAATCTCTTTTATAACCTTTAAAATGACTAAAATACCCCTACGGGGCTTAAATTAAGGTTAAACTCGTTTTGGGCATAATGGAAGGTATCCTCACAACATATTTAAAGCATATTGACTTAGGAAACCTGTATATGACTCTTACGGTTACCCGTTATGCGGTATTCGCGTTCGGTTCGGTTTATGTAACTCAAAAAATCCAGAATGTGTTTAGATTACCCATATTATACAAGTCTTCAAATTTGTCGGTTCTAAATCACATTCTATTACGGTCTTCGCTTAATCATGCGTTTGAACCGTATCTTTCCTTAAAACTAACTGGTCTAAGCTTAAGCTTAACTAAAGACCATTAGGATTCTAATAGATTATTATAAACCTTCGTTCCAGAATAGGAGACCCGGTAAAAGCTACACGCACTTGCTTGTTGTGATTATTACTTTGCAAAGGTAAATACTTTTAACTTATTTTCCCTATACGGGCTTGGGGTATGCTATATAAAATACCGCTTGGTTCGGGCATTGAATCTTTAATCGAATAGAGGTTAAATCATTGATATGCTCCATTTTGAAATGTTTTGTTTGCTTAAAGCCTTTGGGGGATTAATGACCATGTCCCGGATATCCTTAGCATCATCTTACGAGATGGCCACGACCTAAGCACGGGGTGAAGGCGTACACCCGTCAGTGCCAAAATACATAATGTGGTGTGTCTATTGATCTTTAACCCGGTCTACGGATTGGGCTACTGAACGCATAAGGATCATGTAAATCATTTACAAGATTATATTCAAATAATTATCCCAAGTTATAAAGAGTTTGTGCCACGTGCATTCAAATCAATTTTATTAAACCTTTTCTAAATGAGTCAATTAATTGTATTTACCCGTGTCAACTGACGTATTTTCCCAAAAAGGTTAAGTGCAGGTACTACGTGAACTAGGCTGGCTTTCTCCTAGCGTCCACAATAAGTCTCACAAGCTTGGATGTCAAACTGTTGAACAATGTTTCCTATTTATTTTTATCCATGTGTGGATTTAATTTCAACTACTTGTGATACTCGATATTACATTTTATTAAAGTTGAAATATATCTATCTTTTGCTTCCGCTGTGCATTCAAATATTGTGTTGATTGACTGTAATGTTACCAACCATGTCACGATACTCCCCACCGGGCCCACCGGTAATACGTGGAAATATCGGGGTGTGACAATAGATATGCGGATTAGACACAAAAAAAACAATCAACAAATGGCTACAATTTAAGGAATGTGTTTAGTGACGGCATCAGATTCCTAATTGATTGAGAAAGATCTGGTGGCAAGAAAAGCTGCTTCTAGGAGGTTGTCAAGTATTTTCGCTCGACGATTCCATTCTTGGGTGGTTGGTTTGGCCCATGTTCCTATAACTCGAATCCTAGCCCGGTATATCCCATTTTAATTTTACACCATTGTTAACCTTACGCCTTTTTTACTCTTTGATCGAGGTTCTCAGCATTGAAAAATCTTCGTAAACTAAATCACACGTGTAAAAGTTGACATTTAACAGATATAAAGTCAAGAAAATCAAGGGCAATGGTGATATATATGCGGTTTAGACACACAAAAAAACACTCAACAAATGGCTACAATTTAAGGAATGTGTTTAGTGACGGCATCAGATTCCTAATTGATGGAGAAAGGTCTGGTGGCAAGAAAAGCTGCTTCTAGGAGGTTGTCAAGTGTTTTCGCTCCACGATTCCATTCTTGGGTGGTTGGTTTGGCCCATGTTCCTATAACTCGAATCCTAGCTCGTTATATCCCATTTTATTTTTACACCATTGTTAACCTTACGCCTTTTTTACTCTCTGATCAAGGCTCTCGGCATTGAAAATCTTCGTTAACAAAATCACACGTGTATATGCGGTTTAGACACAAAAAAAAACACTCAACAAATGGCTACAATTTAAGGAATGTGTTTAGTGACGGCATCAGATTCCTAATTGATGGAGAAAGGTCTAGTGGGAAGAAAAGCTGCTTCTAGGAGGTTGTCAAGTGTTTTCGCTCGACTATTCCATTCTTGGGTAGTTGGTTTGGCCCTTGTTCCTGTAACTCGAATCCTAGCCCGGTATATGCCATTTTAATTTTACACCACTGTGAATCTTACGCCTTTTTTACTCTCTGATCGAGGTTATCAGAATGAAAAAATCTTCGTAAACTTAATCACACGTGTATATGATGACATTTAAGAGACATACAGTCAAGATAATCAAGGGCAATGGTGATATATAAGCGGATTAGACACAATAAAAACACTCAACAAATGGCTATAATTTAAGGAATGTGTTTAGTAACGGCATCAGATTCCTAATTGATGGAGAAAGGTCTGGTGGCAAAAAAAGCTGCTTCAAGGAGGTTGTCAAGTGTTTTCGCTCGACGATTCCATTCATGGGTGGTAGGTTTAGCCCTTGTTCCTTTAACTCGAATCCTAGCCCGGCATATCCCATTTTAATTTTACACCATTGTGAACCTTACGCCTTTTTTACTATCTGATCGAGGTTCTCGGCATTGAAAAATCTTCGTAAACTAAATCATACGTGTATATGTTGACATTTAATAGATATGCAGTCAAGAAAATCAAGGGCAATGGTGATATATATGCTGATTAGACACCAAAACAAAAACACTCAACAAATGGCTACAATTTAAGGAATGTGTTTAGTGACGGCATCAGATTCCTAATTGATGGAGAAAGGTCTAGTGGCAAGAAAAGCTGCTTCTAGGAGGTTGTCAAGTGTTTTCGCTCGACGATTCAATTCTTGGGTGGTAGGTTTTGCCCTTGTTCCTTTAACTCGAATCCTAGCCCGGCATATCCCATTTTAATTTTACACCATTGTGAACCTTACACCTTTTTTACTCTCTGATCGAGGTTCTCGGCATTGAAAAATCATCGTAAACTACATCACACGTGTATATGTTGATATTTAAGAGATATACAGTCAAGAAAATCAAGGGCAATGGTGATATATATGCGGATTAGACAACAAAACAAAAACACTCAACAAATGGCTACAATTTAAGGAATGTGTTTAGTGACGGCATTAGATTCCTAATTGATGGAGAAAGGTCTAGTGGCAAGAAAAGCTGCTTCTAGGAGGTTGTCAAGTGTTTTCGCTCGACGATTCCATTCTTGGGTGGTTGGTTGGGCCCTTATTCCTGTAACTCGAATCCTAGCCCGATATATCCCATTTTAATTTTACACCATTGTTAACCTTACGCCTTTTTTACTCTCTGATCAAGGTTCTCGGCATTGAAAAATCTTCATAAACTAAATCACACGTGTATATGTTGACATTTAAGAGATATACAGTCAAGAAAATCAAGGGCAATGGTAATATATATGCGGATTAGACACACAAAAAAAAACTCAACTAATGGCTACAATTTAAGGAATGTGTTTAGTGACGGCATCAGATTCCTAATTGATGGAGAAAGGTCTAGTGGCAAGAAAAGCTGCTTCTAGGAGGTTGTCAAGTGTTTTCGCTCGACGATTCAATTCTTGGGTGGTAGGTTTTGCCCTTGTTCCTTTAACTCGAATCCTAGCTCGGCATATCCCATTTTAATTTTACACCATTGTGAACCTTACACCTTTTTTACTCTCTGATCGAGGTTCTCGGCATTGAAAAATCTTCGTAAACTACATCACACGTGTATATGTTGACATTTAAGAGATATACAGTCAAGAAAATCAAGGGCAATGGTAATATATATGCGGATTAGACACCCAAAAAAAAACACTCAACAAATGGCTACAATTTAAGGAATGTGTTTAGTGACGGCATCAGATTCCTAATTGATGGAGAAAGGTCTAGTGGCAAGAAAAGCTGTTTCTAAGAGGTCGTCAAGTGTTTTCGCTCGACGATTCCATTCTTGGGTGGTTGTTTTGGCCCTTGTTCATGTAACTCGAATTCTAGCTCGGTATATCCCATTTTAATTTTACACCATTGTTAACCTTACACCTTTTTTACTCTCTAATCGAGGTTCTCGGCATTGAAAAATCTTCGTAAACTAAATCACACGTGTATATGTTTACATTTAAGAGATATACAGTCAAGAAAATCAAGGGCAATGGTGATATATATGCGGATTAGACACCAAAAAAAATAAAAACACTCAACAAATGGCTAGAATTTAAGGAATGTGTTTAGTGACGGCATCAGATTCCTAATTGATGGAGAAAGGTCTAGTGGCAAGAAAAGCTGCTTCTAGGAGCTTGTCAAGTGTTTTCGCTCAACGATTCCATTCTTGGGTGGTTGGTTTGGCCCTTCTTCCTGTAACTCGAATCCAAGCTCGGTATATCCCATTTTATTTTTACACCATTGTTAACCTTACGCCTTTTTTACTCTCTGATCGAGGTTCTCGGCATTGAAAAATCTTCGTTAACAAGTTAACACGTGTATATGTTGACATTTAAGAGATATACATTCAAGAAAATCAAGGGCAATAGTGATATATATGCGGATTAGACACAAAAAAAACACTCAACAAATGGCTACAATTTAAGGAATGTGTTTAGTGACGGCATCAGATTCCTAATTGATGGAGAAAGGTCTGGTGGTAAGAAAAGCTGGTTCTAGGAGGTTGTCAAGTGTTTTCGCTCGACGATTCCATTCATGGGTGGTTGGTTTGGCCCTTGTTCCTGTAACTCGAATCCTAGCCCGGTATATCCCAATTTAATTTTACACCATTCTTAACCTTACGCCTTTATTACTCTCTGATCAAGGTTCTCGGCATTGAAAAATCTTCGTAAACTAAATCACACGGGTATATGTTGACATTTAAGAGATATACAGTCAAGAAAATCAAGGGCAATGGTGATATATATGCGGATTAGACACACAAAAAAAACACTCAATAAATGGCTACAATTTAAGGAATGTGTTTAGTGACGGCATCAGATTCCTAATTGATGGAGAAAGGTTTGGTGGCAAGAAAAGCTGTTTCTAAGAGGTCGTCAAGTGTTTTCGCTCGACGATTCCATTCTTGGGTGGTTGGTTTGGCCCTTGTTCATGTAACTCAAATCCTAGCTCGGTATATCCCATTTTAATTTTACACCATTGTTAACCTTACGCCTTTTTTACTCTTTGATCGAGGTTCTCGTCATTGAAAAATCTTCGTAAACTAAATCACACGTGTATATGTTTACATTTAAGAGATATACAGTCAAGAAAATCAAGGGCGATGGCGATATATATGCGGATTAGACAACAACAAAAAATAAAAACACTCAACAAATGGCTACAATTTAAGGAATGTGTTTAGTGACGGCATCAGATTCCTAATTGATGGAGAAAGGTCTAGTGGCAAGAAAAGCTGCTTCTAGGAGGTTGTCAAGTGTTTTCGCTCGATGATTCCAATCTTGGGTGGTTGGTTTGGCCCTTGTTCCTGAAACTCGAATCCTAGCTCGGTATATCCCATTTTATTTTTACACCATTGTTAACCTTACGCCTTTTTTAATCTCTGATTGAGGTTCTCGGCATAGAAAAATCTTTGTAAATTAAATCACACATGTATATGTTGGTATTTAAGAGAGATATTGTCAAGAAAATCAAGGGCAATGGTGATATATATGCGGATTAGACACCAAAAAAAACACTAAACAAATGGCTACAATTTCAGGAATGTGTTTAGTGACGGCATCAGATTCCTAATTGATGGAGAAAGGTCTAGGGGTGGCAAGAAAAGCTGCTTCTAGGAGGTTGTCAAGTGTTTTCGCTCGACAATTCCATTCTTGAGTGGTTGGTTTGGCAATTGTTCCTGTAACTCGAATCCTAGCCCGGTATATCCCATTTTAATTTTACACCATTGTGAACCTGACGCCTTTTTTACTCTCTGATCGAGGCTCTCCGCATTGAAAAATCTTCATAAACTAAATCACACGTGTATATGTTGACATTTAAGAGATATACAGTCAAGAAAATCAAGGGCGATGGTGATATATGTGCGGATTAGACACCAAACAAAACACTTAACAAATGGCTACAATTTAAGGAATGTGTTTAGTGACGGCATAAGATTCCGAATTGATGGAGAAAGGTCTGGTTGCAAGAAAAGCTGCTTCTAGGAGGTTGTCAAGTGTTTTCGCTCGACCATTCCATTCTTGGGTTGTTGCTTTGGCCCTTGTTCCTGTAACTCGAATCCTAGCACGGTATATCCCATTTTAATTTTACACCATTGTGAACCTTACGCCCTTTTTTACTCCCTGATCGAGGTTCTTGGCATTGAAAAACCTTCGTAAGCTAAATCAAACGTGTATATGTTGACATTTAAGAGATATACAGTCAAGAAAATCAAGGGCAATGGTGATAGATATGCGGATTAGACACAAAAAAAAACACTCAACAAATGGCAACAATTTAAGGAATGTGTTTAGTGACGGCATCAGATTCCTAATTGATTGAGAAAGATCTGGTGGCAAGAAAAGCTGCTTATAGGAGGTTGTCAGGTGTTTTCCCTCGACGATTCCATTCTTGGGTGGTTGGTTTGGCCCATGTTCCTGTAACTCGAATCCTAGCCCGGTATATCCCATTTTAATTTTACACCATTGTTAACCTTACGCCTTTTTTACTCTCTGATCAAGGTTCTCGGCGTTGAAAAATCTTCGTAAACTAAATCACACGTGTATATGTTGACATTTAAGAGATATACAGTCAAGAAAATCAAGGGCAATGGTGATATATATGCGGATTAGACACCAAAACAAAAACACTCAACAAATGGCTACAATTTAAGGAATGTGTTTAGTGACGGCATCAGATTCCTAATTGATGGAGAAAGGTCTAGTGGCAAGAAAAGCTGCTTCTAGGAGGTTGTCAAGTGTTTTCGCTCGACGATTCCATTCTTGGGTGGTTGGTATGGCGCTTGTTCCTGTAACTCGAATCCTAGCCCGGTATATCCCATTTTAATTTTACACCATTGTTAACCTTACGCCTTTTTTACTCTCTGATCGAGGCTCTCCGCATTGAAAAATATTCGTAAACTAAATCACACGTGTATATGTTGACATTTAAGAGATATACAGTCAAGAAAATCAAGGGCAATGGTGATATATATGCGGATTAGAGACCAAAACAAAAACACTCAACAAATGGCTACAATTTAAGGAATGTGTTTAGTGACGGCATCAGATTCCTAATAGATGGAGAAAGGTCTAGTGGCAAGAAAAGCTGCTTCTAGGAGGTTGTCAAGTGTTTTCGCTCGACGATTCCATTCTTGGGTGGTTGGTTTGGCCCTTGTTCCTGTAACTCGAATCCTAGCCGGGTATATCCCATTTTAATTTTACACCATTGTTAACCTTACGCCTTTTTTACTCTCTGATCAAGGTTCTCGGCATTGAAAAATCTTCGTAAACTAAATCACACGTGTATATGTTGACATTTAAGAGATATACAGTCAAGAAAATCAAGGGCAATGGTGATATATATGCGGATTAGACACACAAAAAAAACACTCAACAAATGGCTACAATTTAAGGAATGTGTTTAGTGACGGCATCAGATTCCTAATTGATGGAGAAAGGTCTGGTGGCAAGAAAAGCTGCTTCTAGGAGGTTGTCAAGTTTTTTCGCTCGACGATTCCATTATTGGGTGGTTGGTATGGCGCTTGTTCCTCTAACTCAAATCCAAGCTCGGTATATCCCATTTTATTTTTACACCATTGTTAACCTTACGCCTTTTTTACTCTCTGATCGAGGTTCTCGGCATTGAAAAATCTTCGTAAACTAAATCACACGTGTATATATTTACATTTAAGAGATACACAGTCAAGAAAATCAAGCGCAATGGTGATATATATGCGGATTAGACACCAAAAAAAATAAAAACACTCAACAAATGGCTACAATTTAAGGAATGTGTTTAGTGATAGCATCAGATTCCTAATTGATGGAGAAAGGTCTAGTGGCAAGAAAAGCTGCTTCTAGGAGGTTGTCAAGTGTTTTCGCTCGACGATTCCAATATTGGGTGGTTGGTTTGGCCCTTGTTCCTGTAACTCGAATCCAACGTCGGTATATCCCATTTTATTTTTACCCCATTGTTAACCTTACGCCTTTTTTAATCTCTGATTGAGGTTCTCAGCATTGAAAAATCTTCGTAAACTAAATCACACGTGTATATGTTGACATTTAAGAGATATACAGTCAAGAAAATCAAGGGCAATGGTGATATATATGCGGATTAGACACCAAAAAACCACTCAACAAATGGCTAAAATTTAAGGAATGTGTTTAGTGACGGCATCAGATTCCTTATTGATGGAGAAAAGGTCTGGTGGTATGAAAAGCTGCTTCTAGGAGGTTGTCAAGTGTTTTCGCTCGATAATTCAATTCCTTGGCGGTTGGTTTGGCCCTTGTTCCTGTAACTCGAATCCTATCCAGTATATCCCATTTTAATTTTACAACATTGTGAATCTTACGCCTTTTTTACTCTCTGATCGAGGTTCTCGGCGTTGAAAAATCTTCGTAAACTAAATCACACGTGTATATGTTGACATTTAAGAGATATACAGTCAAGAAAATCAAGGGCAATGGTGATAGATATGCGGATTAGACACAAAAAAAAACACTCAACAAATGGCTACAATTTAAGGAATGTGTTTAGTGACGGCATCAGATTCCTAATTGATTGAGAAAGATCTGGTGGCAAGAAAAGCAGCTTCTAGGAGGTTGTCAAGTGTTTTCGCTCGACGATTCCATTCTTGGGTGGTTGGTTTGGCCCATGTTCCTGTAACTCGAATCCTAGCCCCGGTATATTCCATTTTAATTTTAAACCATTGTTAACCTTACGCCTTTTTTACTCTTTGATCGAGGTTCTGAGCATTGAAAAATCTTCGTAAACTAAATCACTCGTGTATAAGTTGACATTTAACAGATATACAGTCAAGAAAATCAAGAGCAATGGTGATATATATGCGGTTTAGACACCAAAAAAAACACTCAACAAATGGCTACAATTTAAGGAATGTGTTTAGTGACGGCATCAGATTCCTAATTGATGGAGAAAGGTCTGGTGGCAAGAAAAGCTGCTTCTAGGAGGTTGTCAAGTGTTTTCGCTCCACGATTCCATTCTTAGGTGGTTGGTTTGCCCCTTCTTCGTGTAACTCGAATCCTAGCTCGGTATATCCCATTTTATTTTTACACCATTGTTAACCTTACGCCTTTTTTACTCTCTGATCAAGGTTCTCGGCATTGAAAAATCTTCGTTAACAAAATCACACGTGTATATGATGACATTTAAGAGATATACAGTCAAGAAAATCAAGGGCAATAGTGATATATATGCGGATTATACACAAAAAAACACTCAACAAATGGCTACAATTTAAGGAATGTGTTTAGTGACGGCATCAGATTCCTAATTGATGGAGAAAGGTCTGGTGGTAAGAAAAGCTGCTTTTAGGAGGTTGTCAAGTGTTTTCGCTCAACGATTCCATTCTTGGGTGGTTGGTTTGGTCCTTGTTCCTGTAACTCGAATTCTAGCCCGGTATATCCCACTTTAATTTTACACCATTGTGAATCTTACGCCTTTTTTTCTCTCTGATCGAGGTTATCAGCATGAAAAAATATTCGTAAACTAAATCACACGTGTATATGTTGACATTTAAGAGACATACAGTCAAGATAATCAAGGGCAATGGTGATATATATGCGGATTAGACACCAAAAAAAACACTCAACAAATGGCTACAATTTAAGGAATGTGTTTAGTGACGGCATCAGATTCCTAATTGATGGAGAAAGGTCTGGTGGCAAAAAAAGCTGCTTCTAGGAGGTTGTCAAGTGTTTTCGCTCGACGATTCCATTCTTGGGTGGTAGGTTTTGCCCTTATTTCTTTAACTCAAATCCTAGCCCGGCATATCCCATTTTAATTTTACACCATTGTGAACCTTACGCCTTTTTTACTCTCTGATCGAGGTTCTCGGCGTTGAAAAATCTTCGTAAACTAAATCACACGTGTACATGTTGACATTTAAGAGATATACAGTCAAGAAAATCAAGGGCAATGGTGATATATATGCGGATTAGACACCAAAACAAAAACACTCAACAAATGGCTACAATTTAAGAAATGTGTTTAGTGACGACATCAGATTCCTAATTGATGGAGAAAGGTCTAGTGGCAAGAAAAGCTGCTTCTAGGAGGTTGTCAAGTGTTTTCGCCCGACGATTCCATTCTTGGGTGGTAAGTTTGTCCCTTGTTCCTGTAACTCGAATCCTAGCTTGGTATATCCCATTTTAATTTTACACCATTGTGAACCTTACGCCGTTTTTACTCTCTGATCGAGGTTCTCGGCATTGAAAAATCTTCGTAAACTAAATCACACGTGTATATGTTGACATTTAAGAGATATACAGTCAAGAAAATCAAGGGCATTGGTGATATATATGCGGATTAGACACAAAAAAACACTCAACAAATGGCTACAATTTAAGGAATGTGTTTAGTGACGACATCAAATTCCTAATTGATAGAGAAATGTCTGGTTGTAAGAAAAGCTGCTTCTAGGAGGTTGTCAAGTCTTTTCGCTCGACGATTCCATTCTTGGGTGATTGGTTGGGCCCTTGTTCTTGTAACTCGAATCCTAGCCCGGTATATCCCATTTTAATTTTACACCATTGTGAACCTTACTTCTTTTTTACTCTCTGATCGAGGTTCTCGGCATTGAAAAATCTTCGTAAACTAAATCACACGTGTATATGCTGACATTTAAGAGATATTCAGTCAAGAAAATCAAGGGCAATAGTGATATATATGCGGATTAGACACCAAAAAAAAACACTCAAAAAATGAATACAATTTAAGGAATGTATTTAGTGACGGCATCAGATTCCTAATTGATGGAGAAAAGTCTGGTGGCAAGAAAAGCTGCTTCTAGGAGGTTGTCAAGTGTTTTCACTCGACGATTCCATTCTTGGGTGGTCGGTTTGGCCCTTGTACCTGTAACTCGAATCCAAGCCCGGTATATCCCATTTTAATTTTACACCATTGTGAACCTTACGCCTTTTTTAGTCTCTAATCGAGGTTCTCGGCATTGAAAAATCTTCGTAAACTAAATCACACGTGTATATGTTGACATTTAAGAGATATACAGTCAAGAAAATCAAGGTCAATGGGTGTTACAGGAACAAGGGCCAAACCAACCACCCAAGAATGTAATCGTCGAGCGAAATCACTTGACAACCTCCTAGAAGCAGCTTTTCTTGCCACCAGACCTTTCTCCATCAATTAGGAATCCGATGCCGTCACTAAACACATTCCTTAAATTGTAGCCATTTGTTGAGTGTTTTTTTGGTGTCTAATCCGCTTATATATCACCATTGCCCTTGATTTTCTTGACTGTATATCTCTTAAATGTCAACATATACACGTGTGATTTAGTTTACGAAGATTTTTCAACACGGGCCGTGGTCAACGCTAAGATTCGCAAAATCTTGCAAATCTTGATAGTACAGATTTGCTTTTGCACACGGGGTCCTGCCCAGTGAACACGGGGTCGTGCCCAGTGAACGCGGGGGCGTGTGGAGCTAATAAAGACAAATTGCAGTTAATAAAGAAAGAAAATAAGGATGGACACGGGGCCATGTCCAGTGGACACGGGGCCGTGTCCGGGCTTCCGTGCAGGCTATAAATAGGGATGCTTGTTTCACTACAAAGGCATCCCTTGGCAAACCATATGTCTCCCACTTCACCCACTCTCCACCACCACTACAACCCACATCCACCACCATCATCCATCATCCATCTTAGAGTGTGTGTAGTAGTCTCGGGATCCAAGATTGATAGTAAGAGTTCTTGACAATCAAAGGCCATGTTTGCCTAAGTCTCTTACATCACTTGGTGAAGACAAGCATTTAGTGTAATACTTTTGATTTTTAATCTTTTCGCACTTTTTATTTGGTTTTGTATTAATGACTTTAATAACTAGTTTCTTATGTTGAAGGTGAAACTTCCTTATCATTTGTCCGTGGTGTCTTGGAATTATTTTACTGTCTATATAAAAGAAAAGATTTTAACCTTTCATATCTCTACGATCTATATAGAGATATGTTGGCTACCTGGTCGGGGGTTAAGGGAATGGTTTGGTAAGGTTCTTGCCTTGTTCAGTGTATAGATTCTGCAAGGACCTAGGTCAAGCTTACTAGGACCTCCTTCAATACCCACTGGTATTGGATGGCGGGGGTGGCTTTATCCCCTCATATGTAAACTACTATTAATACATTAACCCGGCTACTTGGGATTGTATCCCTGCTGACTCAAACCACTTAGCCGAGGGTAACGTCACCTTCAAAAGAGGGGCCCACCACATTACGCATTAATAACTTAATTAATTATCTTTCAATATTCCGACCCTTTGGGATTGTATCCTTGCTGACACAAACCACTGGGTTGAGGGTAACGTCACCTTCAAAAGAGGGGCCGACTACTATAACTAAGATAATCTCTTAAAAAGTGCAAAAGTGCGGAAATCATCAAAGGTTACACTAAAGGCGAGTCGGATCCAAGTGATTCATCTTTTCTATCTGTTTTATTTTTATTTTCAGCATTTTTAGTTTTAAATTTTCATGTTTAAAACCTTTTCTAAAATTTTGATTTGATTAGACGTTGAGGATAAACCGGTATTAAAAGCTCTTGTGTCCTTGGACGAACTCGGAATCTTACCAACGCTATACTACGCTCACGATGGGTGCACTTGCCCATATGTGTGTTTAGTGTTAGTAAAATATCATGTTTTATTTAAAACTTGACCAAAGTGTTAAAAAGGGCTTAAAATATATGTAAAAACATATCACACTCGACACGCATCAGTGAACTTCTTGTAGGACGCATAAGCCAAGAAAATCCTTATCGCCTTAAGACGTGCCACTGGTGCATGAATTTCATTATAATCAATACCCACTACCTGATTAAAGCCCTGGACAACCAATCTCGCTTTATTTCTCACAACACCTCGGTCATCCTTCTTGCACTTGTAAACCTATCGAGTACCAATCTTCTTATAGTTCGAGGGCCTGTCAACCAATTTCCACATGCCCAATTTCTGAAACTGCTGAAGTTCCTCTTGCATAGCTTCGACCCATGAATCGACTTTTATCACCTCCTTCCACGATTTTGGTTCAACTTAACAAACATAACAGGCGAAATACAATTCATTTTGTTCCCCGGATTCTCTAATTTCCGAATACAAACCAGCATTCTGGTTGTTTCGAAGCTGATTACGTGTCTGCACACCACTTTGGACATCTCCTATGATATTCTGCCGAGGATGAGTATCATGAATTTCAGTTTCAGGAACATCAGGAACTCGAGCATTAATACCCAAATTGTTGATATTCAAATCAACCGCCAAATCGATGCCTTGAGTCGTTGTAGATGTGGATGCATTGCCTTCCGCGTTGTCTTGATTCTGCACCTGAGAAGTTGCTTTAGAAACACCCTGAACAGGGGCTTGGACAGGAGCTGAAGTGGCTTCATTTGGATCATGGAACTCCTCATCTTCTGAAGAAACATTATAATCAGCTGCATCTTCAAATTCCTCATTTTGAACAACATTGTTAACCGAAGTAGACTCTTGTCGATTAACAATAATTGGTCGCACTAATGATGAGTCAACTGCAGTATCACCCTCAAGTAACATTTGTGCTGCTACATACGCATCATCAAAAGTTGGCAGATTAAAGGAATCAAATAGTCCATCATAATCAAACATTCAAGGAGCATCCGAAGCTCTCACAGATTCAGTGTACCTTTGAACCTTAACTTCACCCCATTCTTCAATTCTTTTCGTTGTCAGATTCCACACCCTAAAATTTGGAGTAGCATATCCAAGAAAGAAACCTTCGATAGCCCTTGGACCAAACTTGCCATGTGGATCAATTATAGTGCATGGAGCTCCAAAAGGTTCTAAGTAAGACATGTCTGGTTTCCTTTTATGTAACAGTTCGTAACACATTTTCCCATGCCTTTTAACAGTAAGAACTCTGTTCAAAGTATAATATGCAGTAGCCACAGCCTCCCCCTAAAACTGAACAGGAAGCTCGGACTCTACTAACATAGTTCTTGCCGTCTCGATAAGTGTTCTATTCTTCCTTTCAGCGACACCATTTTGTTGTGGAGTATAACGAGAACTATATTCATGCAGAATTCCCTTACAAGTACAGAATTCATCCATCACCTGATTCTTGAACTCCGTGTCGTTGTCACTTCTGATTCACTTTACTTTCAAGGTGTACAAATTTTCAAGTAAAGTGAGAAGATTTTTGAGGATTCCCGGAGTCTCACTCTTGTGTGCCGTCACCGCTACCCATGAAAATCTTGAATAGTCATCAGTAACAACCAAACAATAAGCATCTCCAAACGTAGTCTTTTGCTTCATAGGTCCAAAGAGGTCCATATGAAGACGTTCAAGAGGCATGTTGACAGTGTTGACATTCTTGATCGGATGGGACTTCTTCGCTTGCTTTCCTTTTTGGTACGATACACAGACGTCTTATAAATGAAAACTCTTGACTGGTACACCATTCACAAGGTTGTTCCTCACCAAATGGTTCATTTTCCTCAAGTGAATGTGTCCCATACGTCTGTGCCAAGATATGGACTCCTTTTCAGTGGCCTTTGAGACAAAACATGTAACTTCTGCAGACGATGTAATAGCTTGGCTCATGTCAAGAATATACAAAACCATTAATTCTTGGAGTCGTCAACAGAATCCATTCTTTGGGAATTTTGAAACCGGGTTTCAGCACATAACAACCGGTATCATCAAAATGAATCGTGAACTTCTTGTGACAAATTTGCGAATCACTAAGAAGATTTTGATCAATTTGACGAACATAATTGATCTTGTCAAAACAAACAACACCATTAGAAATCATTCCTTCTCCAGTGATGTAACCGCCTTAATCTCCAGCAAAGGCAACATAACCTCCCTTAATGCTTTTCACATCATACAGGAGCCTTAAGTCGCCTGTCATGTGCCGGGATGCTCCACTGTCAATAATCCAAAGACTATTCACAGGACCTCCTGGAACACCCTGCACAATACACTACACGATCAGTTTGAGATGGGGACCCAAGCCTTAGTGGTCTTGGGTCAACCCTTAGCATCAAGAAATGTGATTTCTATTTCTTGATGATTTGGAAATGGTGTGCCTCCCCTTGAAACTATATCGGTTTTAGGTTCCCAAAACTGTTGTCGTTTACCAGATTGATTATTATTTATAGATTTAGACACTTCTGGTTTTAACGCGTATGATGAACCTGGTTCCTTTTCTACAACATTCAGTTTTAACACTTTCTCGATTACCTTGACATTTTTACGTCTTTTTTTTGCTTCTTGTTCCTTAACAGCACATTTGTCTTGTTTAGGTGACACAGAACGACGTTGGTAATCCTTTTCAGGAGGGGCATTTTCAACAAACTTTGGTTTTGGTGGGTTTGTACAATTTTTTATTATATGACCAAACTCCCCACATTTAAAACATGATATCCTTTCAACGAATTTAGGAGATTCCGTTGGATGTCCCGATGTTGAACTTGTAGGCCTTGAGGTACTTGTTACATTATCACACCCATTTGTATGTTGAGTGTAATTATTGTCACTGTTACGTTTCAAAATCTTGACTTGTTGAACAAAATCAGTATTTGATTTATTTTCAAAAGTCTCAACTTTATCTGTACCGCTTGAGGCCACAAATTTAACATCCTTCCCCCTTTTTCTTGTTTCGAGCTCCATCTGACTCAAACCTAGGTTTTTGAGCTCGTTTTTCCTGTTGTTTACTTTTAGGGGCGATTGGCTGTTCCTCGATGGGTAGTTTTTGATTCCCGTATTGTTTTCTTAACTTCAGATTTTGGAATAGGATCACACTGAGTTACTGTAACTCTCGGGATCGACTTACCCAAAAACTTACTGGTAGAATTTTCCAAAACTTTATCAATCAATGATGGATTGACGTTTTTAATTGGGCAATCTTTGTTTGAGTAAATTTTATCATCACCAATCAAAGTGTACAACACATTATCGCTTTTAAGAGTAGAAACAGGTTCTTTTACAAATTTGTTTGAATCAATCTCTTGTGTTGCAAATGGTTGTACTTGCTGATTCCAAGAACCGGCGAGTTTGACGGAGCCTCGGTCCAGATACGATGTGTTCGGTGCGATTATTACGACTAAGAAAGGAGTAGAAGATAGATACGACACCGAGCGGTCAATTTCAATCTGGTCTCTATTGATTATTCAACGTTTACAGCACCACGAGACCAGTTGGACAGCATGTCCCCTCTGGGAACCAAAAGCTTGTCCAAATGGGAGCCCCAACCCCCTATTTATAGACAACTAACACATGTGTCCATCTGTGACAACTGGCACAAAACCGGTAATTTCCGTACAATTTAATTAATACCTAATAATTGCAATTATGTGCTTAAATGTCAACATTGTCTGATTATATGCTATACATGTGAATTCATACACGTTTTATACTACAAATATTGCTTTATGCATTAATGATAGCGTTGCGTCAGAAATACTAGTAAACTCACCGGTAAGACACATTGTGTCAACAATTCTGCAGAAAGCAGACAGACAATAGAATTGGAGCTTAGGTGTAGGTCCAACGTCAAGAATACATTAAAACCCAAATATGTATACAAGGGCTAACATATAGACATTCCGGAAGCTAGAATATGCACTGAAAAGCACCTGAAGCACACTTTAAATGCTGAATTTTACATATTTCAGCAAAATTCAGCATTGTAACAAGATTGTACCCTGTAAAAATATGACTAATTGATCCAGAATACCTTCCTAAGTGTAGGGAATTAAAAGTGTCACAAAAGAGTACTTAAAGGACACTAAACGGTGCAATTTAGCACTTTAACGAACCGGTATTTAACCGAACAACCGGACATTACCCGGAACATCAAAATTATACTAGAAGCATTGTTTTAATGTTTTCGAACTAGTTATGGTCCCCGAACACCATAACACCCCTTATAACATAATAACACATTAAATCCCTAAACTTTATACTTGAAAACTAACTTATTTATGTATTTAGTGATTGGAATTTACACTTTACCCCCCCCCCCCCCATATAAGTGGACGGTCACATGATGGCCCCACCTTTGATCTTATGAATCTTCCCTTGATTCACCAAAATCCTACTTGATCTTCTCTAGATCTCTTTTGATTCACATCATCTTCCTTGGATTCTTTATGATATGGAAGATCTTGCAAGCACTATAAAAGAACTTCACCATCAACATCCCACTTCAAACAACACACTCTCCCTCTCCTCCTCTCCCTACAGTCGTGAGCCATCCCCCACACCACCATCTTTTTCATCCATTATTCAATCATTCCAAGTTAGTCACAAGGTGCAAGAAGGTGTTTAAGGAGGTTTAGAGCTTGTGGATCTTGAAGAACCTTCTCCATTTGCTTTTATCCAACCCATTTATCATCTTCAACATCTAGTGTTCTTCCCTAGCCCTTGTGCTAGTTGTAAGACTCTCATTACCCTTTGTTATTTCATATTTTGATGGTTAAAAGATGATATACATTGTTAATCTTGAAGAACACAAAAGAACATCATCATGATACTTTAACATAAGCTTAAATACATAAGAATACATGTAAATGATGATGATTTGCTTGTTGATGAATGATGATTTGTGTTAGTAATGTTAGACATCATAAGAAACCTACTAGATTGTGATTAAACACATGATCTAGTAAGTTAGGGGTGATCTTGTGAAAGCACAAGATGACCATACTTTATATACATGAACTTGAATAATGAAATTTGTTTTCATATGTAAAGATGATTCAAACAAAATACAAATCTTGTAAATAGATTATTACAAAAATAATTTTCCCAAGAAACCAAGTTTATTTACAAGATTTACAAAGTCATGGTTTCTAAGTAAACTAATCATATTTTTAGTGTTTAAACAAGACTAGGAACATGCTTGTAACAAGAAAAATACAAAAGAAATATTTTTAGAAAAATCATCTTAAAAGTTGTAAATGACTAAATCTTTTAATAAAGTGATTTACAAACAAATAACCATGTTTTTTTAAGGATAACTAAACCTACTAAATAACATGGTTAGTTACTACAAGTTTTTACAAAAACTTCAAGTTCATGATGTAGTGTAAATTACTTGATTTTGACACTCGGTAAGTTTTGAATGAGTTGATGATTGTTTGCGATGATTTTAAAAGAAAATAAACTCATGTTTTGAAAACATGGGAAACCTCCATTTTTAGGGGAAACCATGTCAAAATTTCTATAAATTTTGACACTTAGAAAAATACAAGTTTTGGTGAAACTTATTCCCTAAAAATTCACCCAAAAATATTTATCAATGTTTCCCTAATTTTTATGTAAACTTCAAGTTAAGAAATGATGATTTCTTCAAGATAAAAATTGATATTAAGTATGTATATTTTTGAGAAAAATATATATATTTATTGGTCACCAAATTTTTTGCTAGTGTATGTAGTATGTATTATACGTAAACAGTGTATTAGTACTTGAAAATACACTAAATACTCCTAAGGATCGAAAATACAAAAATACACATACAACATACTTAGACAAATACAAGAAAATATATTTATGAAAATATATTACTTGATAGATTATGTAACTTGGACAAGTTACGAACTGAAAATGTCTTCTTGGACAAAAATACATAACTCGGGTGAAAAACACAAGATACTTATATTTATTTTTGTGAAAATGATATAAGTAAGATACATAGTTAAAAATATAAATTATTTTTAACACACAAAGAACAAATACATAAAATATTGTGACTTGTACTTGTGCGATACAAGTCTAGTGACTAACGTTAATAAAACACGTATAGGTCACGACGCTAAATAAGCAAATCCGGTGAAGTTTACGGCGCAAAAAAACGTAAAGTTGTGAGTTCATGCTCCCCCTTTTCTTTTAACTGTTTTCAGATTTATAACTTCGGGGGTGAAGTACATGTTACTAAATGCTTACAGAAAAGTGAGTTCATGCTCCCCCTTTTCTTTTAACTGTTTTCAGATTTATAACTTCGGGGGTGAAGTACGTGTTACTAAATGCTTACAGAAAAGTGAGTTCATGTCCCCAGTTTTAATCTTTTACATACTTTTTAAACTTGGGGAAAATACATGTGTTATGGTATGCTGGATACAAAGACTAAGGAATGATACTCTAAATCGTGTCACGAATAGGGTACCAGAAGCACCATTAATCAACAATATACCTAGACCATAGAACAAAAGGTTAGATCTAATGGGTTTTCGGGCAGCCACACTCTTGGTGAAAACTAGTACCAAGTAGTGCTTTTGTGTCTCAGTCGTGAATCGACAACTAGAAAAATGCCTATGGTTTGGATGCTTCCTATGTCGTGTCACATGTTAATGGCCTTGCAACCCATTAACAATCTTGATACATATAGAGATACTTGAGTAATACAAATTACATACTATGTTTTCATACAAAGTATACAAACGTTCAATACAAAAACTGCATGAATTCACACCACATTATGTTGACGATTTTCCAAAAACTCACATGTATTTCAGGTAACTAAAGTGGATGTGCGCGCGGTCTTACTCTTGCTCTTGGATGTTGTTTATGTTTATCTTTGAATAAAGTTTTTAAACTTATCAAACAAAATGATGTCTTGTGATGTAAACACTTAACCTATGTTTTCAGTTATGTAATGTTATTGGCATTTGAAGTTATTTTTACGAGCATGTAGTATGTTTACCATTCGTATGCAATGAGAACCTTTCATGATCACACCTCGTGCTTCCGCCTTAGAAAGGGGTGTGACAGATTGGTATCAGAGCTGCGATTGTAGTGAACCAGGATTCCTTCTCGAGTCTAGACTACAATCTTTAGGATCCTTTCACCAAAACAATTTTTCAAAAAGTTTTCATTGCATAAAACTTTCCGCGACATCCACTTCCTGAAACAGTTTTTCAAAGAGACAAGAATGACACTATGAGACTTAGGGTGCACTGGAGTAGCACTTGTCTTTGACTAGAAATTGCATGCAACTATGTGTAATAATTGATATATACATATGCTAGAAATAGAATATCTCAGGTACTCGTGACTTTACCTGAAAACAATGGCCTATCTGAAGGAAGTGATACGAGGACGAAACAAACTGTACGGACTGTGCAAGGACTTACGTAATTATGGATGCATACATAATTATGGAATTCAGTGCACAGAAACCACAGCAAGTCTTGTCACGTATCATAAGAGATTCCTTCAAATACAAGAGAAGGTCAAACGTGGA
>JARYGA010045906.1:0-47351 GCA_030545235.1 Helianthus tuberosus | reverse complement strand
TGGGTAAATTTGCAATTTTACTAGCTAATAGAGGGGAAATATGCAATTTAATTTTTGGCTTGGGTATATATGTAATTTTAAAGTTTTTTTAAGGGAAAATATGAAAAAAAAACCCTAAAAAAAAACTTGGGTATGGTTTGTTTAGTATTTATTTAACTAAACTTGGGTATGGTTAGTATGGGTAAGGATAGACAAAAAAACCCTCAAATTCTTAGAAAACTCTGGAAACCTAAATGGGAACCCATTTTTACCCAACCTCCCGACATTTTTTTTTTCGAAAAAAATTACACATGTAATATACATGTTTTAGAGTGTTTTGGTCCAAAAAAAAAAACAAAAAAGCGCCGAAGGGATTTTTTTTAAAAAAATAAACAAATTTCAGCCATGTCCGGTCGCCTAACATGTGTTAGCAAAAAATGACAGAAACTGCTGAATTTTTTTTTTTTTTTTAAAAAGATCCCTTCGGCGCTTTTTTGATTTTTTTGGCCCAAAACTCTTAAAAACATGTATATTACATGTGTTAATTTTTTCAAAAAAAAAAAAAAAAATGTCGGGAGGTTGGGTTTTCTAAGGTTTTTTCATATAGATAGGGTTTTCTACCTAGCCTTGCCCTGGTTAGTATTTATTTAACTATATATTTTATTTGCTCTTTATTCATTTATAGTTATTTATACATAGTTACAATTAAATAGACCGATATATATACTATTTCGTTTTTATAATAATTAAATATAATATAATATTATATTATATTATATTATATTTATACAAACAACATCATTGTTTAAGTTGTCAAACGTAGTCAAGCATGATATGTGAAATTTGAGCTTGAGCTCGTTTGGGCTTAGCTTAGAGCCTTAGACTATGGGGTATGGGGCGGGAGTTGGGGCGTGGGTTGGGTACAAACGCCCAAGTCACCACCTCGGGTGGGCTTGGGTTTGGGTGTGGTCCCTTGGGCGGGGGTTTCAGCCCGGGCGTTGGGCGGAGCTCTACCCACATGACATGGCGGAACCTCATTGGGTCTAAATGTCAAAATCATTACGAAAGTGACTTGTCATACACGTCGGGAAATCTCATGATCCCCGTTTTCGCCAAAGAAAATCTTACAGTTCTTACTAAATATAAAAGCTTGAAAGAGGAGCACCTTTTCAAATAAACTTTCAATAGGTAAGTAAAAATGAATGTCGACTCGATGATTAACTTAGTAAGCAATTCATAGATGCCCGATGGCCTCTTTGTTTAGTGACATGAGGTGTTTATCGTTACCAAAGTGGCGTAGATAATGTGTTCAAGTCCTACAAAATAGGCATTAGGTGATTTTTATGAGTAGATTTTAGGGATAACATGTGTTTGTAGTTAAAAAAGTAGTTCATTTATGTTGATTCACCTGTTAATATCTTGGAGAGGGAAGAAACAAGTAGTTTTGTTTTGGTAAATACGACTTCTGACTATTTTGAGAACCCAAATGGCCTCTTAACTTGTACATTTATGACAAAAAAAGGGTATAGGCGGGTGTAATAATTGTCTCATTAACATCTTACTAAACTATATAGTAATCGGGGTTGGTTGCGGTACAAACCATATTTATCCTACAAATCGTAAGAACAGATCATAGCATTTAAAAAAAGTTAAATTAGCACATACTAAAACAATACATACATAAAAGTAGCACTTTTGAATTATGTTAGCACATGAAAATTAATTAAGATAATTGATTTTAGCACATATGTGAAATGATATCAACACTTTTCTTTATCAGCACATTGAAAACAAAAAGACGATCCGAATAAAGAATTAATTGTTTGTTAGCATAATTATAAGGAATTCAAGATAATTGATATTATTTAGGTTATCATTTGACCATTTCTCTATAATTGGTTGGATGCCGCATGACAATTTTTAAATGATTCTTACAGTTGTATACGAAATATGGTTTGTATTTGATCCTACTCCTATAGTAATCACCTCTTAAACATCTCACTAACTTACATAAAAGAAGTATAATAGTAGCAGCAACATTCTTACTTTCTCTCTTAAACCTTTGGATCTTGATCTATCAAAGTTGATAAAGCATATGAAGGGGAAAACACTTGAGAAAATATCAGCTAAGTTTCTAGTTCATCAAAGTGGGTCAAGAACTGGACTACCGATGACACTTTCGAATGTTGCATAGACCGTGAATCTACCATCCCCCTTTTTCTATAAAATCCATTGTTATTTGTCCAAAACCGAGTTTTAAGGTGGTTTTGACTACGTCTTAAACACCAAGAGAAATTACTAGTAATTAAATGAGTTTAGTCTTGAAAATAGGGGAGATAGACTAAACCTAATTTTGCTAACTACTTTCACTCATTTGGCTTTGTCCATTTGATTTACCTTGATCAAATTTCTCATTCGATTAAACCAGTTCTTGACGTAGTTAGTATTTAAATTATTTTTTCTTAAAAAGCATTTTTTTTTCAACACTTTTTTTGACCCAAAATGACTCACCAATTTTTGTATATTTTTTTTACTTGTTCTATACAAATCCAGAGTTCTATTTTTATTTTAGAAACATTTTAGTTTTATAACAATATGTTCAAAACTATAAATATATATTCAGGGCCGGCCCAAGTAGGGCTGTTCACGAGCCGAGCCGAACCGAGCGGACCTTTGCTCGTGCTTGGCTCGTTTACAAACCGAACCGAGCGGAGCGGCTCATTTAAAACCGAGCCTCGAATCAAGCGAGCGTTTTTCGAGCAGTAAATATTCCGAGCGAGCGTCGAGCGATGTTCGAGCAATTTGGACAACCGTGTCACCCGATTTAAATTTGCCGAGAGAGCTAGGGACAACGTTTGGTCTCAAGTTTTTCTGTCTTTAAAAACATGCACATTTCATGGTATAATATTTTTCTTTTGAATAACAATGTTGTGGCTTAGGGTAACGACATGAAACATTGAGGCGATGAGCAGCCTGTCGTTTCTCGGTTTAGGGTTTAACTTTTAGAATTGATATTAATTTTTTTATTGACGTGGTTGGGCTAGTATGTATACATATAGTTGTAAATTTGTATACAGTGGACCGCAAAATCTAATATAGTGGTATATATAAAACTATAAATTTAATTTATATTTAAGCATATATGTATTTGTAATGTGTGTATATATATATAGGTGTGTGTGTGTGTATATATGTGTAATTTATATTTGTGTATATATATGTGTATATACATGTTTATATATGTATTTGTATATGTATATGTATATGTATATATATATATATATTAATTAAAAATAATAATTCGAGCCGAACCGAGCCGAGCGGACCTTTGCTCATGCTTGGCTCGTTTACAAACCGAACCGAGCGGAGCGGCTCGTTTACAACCGAGCGTTAAATCGAACGAGCATTTTCCGAGCAACTTCCGAACGAGCGTCGAGCGAGCGGCGAGCGATTTGAACGACCCTAGGCCCAAGGGTAAGACAAATGAGGCTTGGGCCTTGGGCCACCAAAACTATAGGGGCCTCCACAATTTGATGAAACCACAATCCATTTATAAAAGATTTAGGGTGTGGGTTATCAATAGATTGATGGTTGATAGTGTAGTGGTTTTGTGTATGTATTGATGTTGGTGGGACTCGGGTTCGAATCCCTGCTTCACCATTTTTTTTCTTGTTTTTAAATTTTAACACAATCTTTCAAATAATTACACTTGGTCCCTTCAAGTTTAACTTTCAATCACATAAATTTTTTTGGGAAAAAGGCCACAAGATTTTACTTCGCCTTAGGCCACCAAAATGGTTGAGCCGACCCCTGTATATATTGTAAACATTCATTTTACAAAACTTTATTTAAGTTAGTTAAAGGTTGTGTACATGTCTTATTTATAAAAAAAAAATTGTTTAACATTTATACAACACTTCACAAGTGATCTTCCATCATACACATTTTGTCTTGCGCTGCTGCGTTCTGTCTCTTGATATTTTATCTTTCTTGATCTTTATTGTGTATTTTAGGGTAATTCCTTGTTGAGAAACTTATTCATTGGCTGGGCGGGTCATTCCACAATCGGACCTTAGCACTGACCGTGAGAGTTCTGCTTTGCTTTCATTCCCGTAATTTTGCCTGGCCATCATATGGTCGTTCCATGGCTTGACCATAGCACCAACCGTATTTTGTTGTTGTGTTGAGGCCATAATGTTTGCGGTTGATCCATGATCACTCCATTAATCGACCGTAGTGCTTCTGTGCACCTTTTGTGATACCTTCTGTTGGATATTTATCTCCGGTTCGATAAGTCAACGCTGACGACCGAGTTTTGACCCGTAAGAGTTACACCATGGGCAACGAACCAAAATCCACTTAACTAATTTGACTGGTATTTACGAACGATACGCGGGTATTAAACTGAGAGGCGGGTACATGGATCCGGGTGAGACAAGAGCACTCTTCTACGCCACTTGTCGCGCATGCACTCTTGCATCGCCACTTGTCGCGCACCTAGATCTCGGCCAATGGCATTACATGCACTATGCATGTCCGCCACTTGGCAAACATGCATAGATCTTCATTGTCTATTTAAAGGATGGTTGGTCTTGCATTTTCGAGGTTGGATGATCGGCCCCTCATGTTCCTCTCTCTCTCTCCTTTATTATATATTAGTTTTTTTTATTAAATTTGGGTAGTCCTCACACCCTTGGGGACGTGACGTGACGCCTACGTGGCAGATAGTCCCCAAAGGAACTACCCAAACCACACCACCCCATGGTCTAATAAATGAAATGAGAAAATGATGGAATACGACAAAACAAAAAGGTAAACACAGTTATTTTCTCAAACACCTTATCTGCATGCTACTACTGTAGTAGTGCTGCTGCTTGTTGCTTTAACTCAAGAGCCCGTACAATTGTCGTTGATCGTCAGAAATTATTCGCCAATACCTTCTGTCCGACCACCAGACTTTGTTCTTTGTTTCTACTTCAATAATATTATTATGCATCAATCTCAACTTATTTTTTTTTGCTTTTGAAAGAAACTTTGCCAACACATTTGTTTGTTTGATAGATGTTGGATCAATGTTTTGTCTCTTTTAGCATTAAACTAGTGGGGGGGGGGGGGGGGGGGGGGGGGGGTGTTAAAAGCAGACAGTACTTTCAGTGCTACTGTGAGTTTTGCTGCCACTTTGTTTTCTTGACACAAATCATGTAAAAAAGAGAGTTGGACCCGGTTACAAAAACAAAATAACCGTTAATTTTTTTCTTTTCAAATTGAATTTATCCTTGTAACGATTAAAAAAATTTAATTTTCCGTCTTCAGACGCGCACACCTGTCTCATTTTCATGCTAAAAATATACTTTTGTGGCGTAAAAATGTATCTTTGCGCCATAATGTGCAAGACGATCACATTAGGCTATGCTTCATGATAAGAGTGGGGAAGCGTTTCTGTTGTAGCAAAGAAGTCTTGTCGAGGCAAAAGTACCACCACGTGTCAAGTAGCCATTGGTAAAGTTGAAAAGTTAAAAGAACGGATAAGGTAAAAGAAAAACGTCAATGACTATTCTGTTTAAAAGAGATAGATAATTTGGCTATTTAGTGATTTTACCATAAACCAGAAGGGGAATAAGGATGATAATAGGAAAATTACGTACACAACCATGCCTTATACCTGTCGGTATTCATTACTTAATATCCTCGAGTTTGTGGGTATGCACACAAGTATCTTATATCATCGTTTATGATCTTTTGTAGTTAAAATCATTCATTGGGGCATTATCAGAACTCCAATCTTAAACAACCGACTTGAATTGTAAAATATTCAACAACATTTCTAAAAATTTTAAAATTTTTAATACACTACTAGAAAACGGGCTGATATGAATACACCGTCTTAATGTACATTGGTTTAAAATCATGTCTTATTAGACGGTGTTCAAACTAAACCCTGTCTTTAAATAAATGAACCCCGTCTTTTGATCCAAAATTTATATTCAAAATATTATTCAAATTAATACGATTAACACCGTCTTAAAATGCAAGCAAGCTGGAAGGGTTTTTTTTTTTTTTTTTTGCAGTTTTGTGTCTACTCCAACCGTATCTGAATCAAGCCAATATATACACCATTTCGAACATTTTCAATCAACCCAACAGACATTCAATTCGGAAATAAACTTGTCAAATTACAATTCTTTGCTAAATGTATAACAAACGACATTAAATTTCATACATAAGCTACATACATTTCTAATATCTATAAATAAAGCTAAAACTAATGGAATACTTAACTCTTGAAAAAAATTCGGCATCAACGTCTTCAACAAAATCTCTATATCATTATCCGTAGCCTCTCCTGTGTCATGCCACATCTAAAGAAAGTAAATATGAAAAGTTAGAACAAACATCAACGGTAACTAAAAGCAAATAGAAAAAAAGTTTGGCTTTTAACATCTTCAACAAAGTCATGTGTGTATATATATATATATATATATATATATATATAATATATATATATATACTAATACGTCTAAGAAGATCACAAACAATCCCATAAAAAATTGTATAAGTAGATAGTACTCAACATGACCCTTACCCTTCGATGTGTATTAAAAGTTGACATGTTTCAACTCAAACCCGTTTAACCTATTACATAACACATCAAGTTCCAACCCACTCATCCTTCCACATCTCACATATATGTATATTAAGCAATAGTAGAAAACTAAACAAAAATGTGGTACCTCGGGAGCCATCCATTTCTGTTGTCATAACATCTGAGCTATTACAGCAGCTTACTGCGTATGCTCCTACAAGGTACAGAAAGATATCAATACTAAGCATATGAAAAAAACTCAATAGCTTTATGACAAAATTATATAAACATGAAATATTGTAACTTCAAACCATATAATGGTTGCTTGCCAATCATGTAGAGCTTACAAAATCAAACTACTAGTACTAACAAAATCAGTTGATGTCGAAAAAGCATATACATTGGTGGAAGTCAAAAAACCTTAATGTTATAAACACCAATTTCTCCACCAAATGAGGACGTTGATATAACTTCTTGTATCTTTGGCTACCAATTCACATCAAAGTTCCAACGAGCCCGAGCGGCTCACGAGCCTAGACGAGCCCACTATTTATATAATTCGTAATAATATATTAAATATATATTTAAATAATAACAAATACTATTTATAATATTATGAAAAACAACTAAATTATATATACAAAATAATAGTTATTATTAATTATTAAATATACAAAATCATAGTTATTATTAGAACAAAATGTTGGTTCAGTTCTGTTTATACATGAGGGAAAACATTAAAACATACATGTTACAGCAGACAGTGCAGTGGAGAATCCAGTCAGAGATGTTCCCATCGTGTTCGACATATGTGTCAGTGTGATCTGGTTCCTCCTTAGGGTGCTAACTGATGATGGGGACTAAGAAAACCGACAAGGGAATCGGCTATAGGAGAGGAGGTCGATGATGATGTTATGATTAGGTTATCTGATTAAGTGTGTAACCTTTTGACCTCTACATAATTCTCCTTATATAAGCACCCAGGAGGAAACCTAATTAGTTAATAAGGGTAATATGGTCCATCAACAATTACCAACTAATTATTTAATAGGTTATTATATATTTTGAACTATATTATGTAAATGATTATGATGACTACTAGATTAAATATTAAACATAATATATTTAATCTTACATTCTCCCACTTAGCCGAGTAATCATTTACTATGAGTATTAGATAAGCCTGATCAGGAGTTAACACTCATTTTAGCCTTAAACAAGTACTATAGCAGAGAAATATAGCCGTTGAATCATTATGCGACTCAGGACCCCCATTAGTCATACTATAGCCTTAATTTAAAACCTAATCGTTATGATCAAAATACGCATAAGCCCTTTGTTTGATTTGTAACTTCATTTGTCTATATGCCATTATACCGGTTGAACATATTCTAAGAGACATACAAAATCAAACTGGGGAAATTTCATTAATCATAAAACATAAGCTAGTACAATATGCTTAAATAAAGTCTTTACTAAATCCCATATTCCGAACATGTTCTTCGTAAACCTTAGGAGGGAGACCTTTAGTCATCGGATCCGCAAGCATATCTTTAGTACTAATATACCCGATACAAAGATTATTTTCCTCAACTCGTTCTCGTACGAACAGATATTTTGTATCGAGATATAAACCAGCTCCAGTTGAACTGTTACTGTTCGAGAAACTAACGACAGCTGAATTATCACAATAAAGCTTCAATGGTCTAGAAATGGAATTAACGATTTTGAGTCCAGTGATCAGATTTCTAAGCAACATTCCATGACAGGTTGCGTTATAAACAGCAATGTACTCCGCCATCATTGTGGAAGTTGTGGTCAACTGTTGTTTATGACTCTTCCAAGAGATAGGGCCGCCTGCTAACATAAAGATATAGCCCGAAGTGGATTTCTTGTCATCTTTGCATTTTGCAAAGTCAGAATCAGAATAGCCCACCACTTCTAAATAATCACTTCTTCTATAAGTCAGTTTATAGTCTTTCGTCCCTTGCAGATATCGAAGTACCTTCTTAGCTGCTTTCCAGTGATCTAGGCCAGGATTAGTCTGATAACGGCCTAGCATTCCAGCAATATAAGCGATATCTGGGCGAGTACAGACTTGAGCGTACATCAAGCTCCCGACTACTGATGCGTAAGGTATCTGGCTCATTTGCTCCTTCTCAACTTCTGTTGTCGGACACTGGAATGAACTGAAAACATCTCCCTTAACTACTGGAGCGACTGAGGGTTCGCACTGTTTCATGTTGTAACGTGTAAGGACACGATCTATGTAAGCCTTTTGGGACAATCCTAAGGTCCCTTTGTGTCTATCTCGGTGAATTTCGATGCCAATGATGTAAGAAGCATCTCCAAGATCCTTCATGTCGAAGTTATGCGAGAGTAACCGCTTCGACTCATGCAACATGTCTAAGCTATTACTTGCCAATAGAATATCATCTACGTAAAGGACAAGTATAGTAAAGTTGCTCGCACTCATTTTGAGGTAGGTGCATTGATCCACTTGATTCTTCATAAAACCTTGTTTCTTCATGACTTCATCAAACTTGAGGTACCACTGACGTGATGCTTGTTTTAACCTGTAAATGGATTTCTTCAATTTACAGACTAGATGCTCCTGACCTTCAGGTTTAAAGCCTTTAGATTGTTTCATGAAAACATCTTCGTCTAAGTCTCCGTTAAGGAAAGCGGTTTTAACGTCCATCTGATGCAGCTCTAAATCAAAATGAGCTACTAGGGCCATGACGATCCTTAATGAATCTTTAATAGAGACAGGTGAAAACGTCTCTTGATAATCAACTCCCTCTTTCGGAGTGTAGCCCTTTGCAACCAATCTCGCTTTGTAGCGTTCAACGTTCCCATTCGGATCCAGTTTTGTTTTGAACACCCATTTACATCCTACTGGTTTACACCGTTGGGTAATTCTACCAAATCCCAAACGTCATTTTTCTTCATGGATTCAAGCTCATCAATCATCGCTTCATTCCATTCTGAAGATTGATCACTGCTTATGGCTTCATTGTAAGAGATAGGATCATTGAGCTTTACAGGATCCATTTCAGTCAGGTAGGTAACATAATCATCCCAATTAGTAGGCCTTCTTTGCCTAGATGACCTCCTGAGTGGATTATCGGGTTCAGCGTTGTCTTGGTTTTGAGCGTTTGATGTGCCTTCGTCATGAGGTATAATGGGTTCTGATTGTAGAGGTAAATTTTGAGTTGGTGCAGTAGCTTCAGGTACAGTAGTTGCATTGGGTACAAGAGGAGTAATCGGAGTAATGGTAAGCGACGAGTCTCTCCCCCCCGCGTCTTGTACTTCTTGCAATTCTTCGTAAGGGTTGGTACTGCTCCCACTGACCTTGAAATCCTCCAGGAACGCAGCACGCTTGGTTTCAACAATACGGGTGACATGAGAAGGACAATAGAAACGATAACCCTTTGAGTTTTCAGGATACCCAATAAAGAAACAGGTAACTGTTTTAGGGTCAAGTTTCCTTAGGAAAGGATTGTAAAGTTTTGCTTCAGCAATGCAGCCCCATACTTTCATATATTTAAGACTCGGTTTCCTTCCTGTCCAAAGTTCATAAGGAGTTTTAGGGACAGACTTAGAAGGAACTCTATTGAGTATATGAACAGCTGCTTTTAACGCTTCAGTCCAGAGAAATAATGGTAAATTAGTGTTGGCTAACATACTGCGCACCATGTTCATAAGGGTACGGTTTCTTCTTTCAGCGACATCGTTCTGCTGAGGTGTACCAGGCATGGTGTATTGTTTCACAATCCCCTGGCCCTTACAAAACTCATAAAATGGACCAGGAGCTTGACCCACATCAGTATGTCTTCCATAATATTCACCTCCTCTATCTGATCTCATAACTTTAATCTGACGATCCAATTGCTTTTCAACTTCAGCCTTATAATCTTTAAAAGTTGTAAGAGATTCAGATTTCTCCTTAATTAGATACAAGTACATGTAACGAGAATAATCATCAATGAAAGTGATAAATGAAGTATGTCCTGTTATGCCAGGGATTTGGTAGGGACCACTAAAGTCAATGTGAATGAGTTCTCATAAATTAGAGCTCCTAGTGGCACCTTTCTTATTCGCTAATGTCATTTTACCTTTAAGACATTTGACACATGTTCCAAAATCAGAGAAATCGAGAGGGGGTAAGACATCATCCTTTACGAGACGATTTAATTGTTCTCTTGAGATGTGGCCTAAACGTTGATGCCACAACATGGATGAAGTTTCTAAGTCTCGTTTCTCTTTCATCTTTGTGAGTGATTCATTAATGTTATATGACAACAAAGATTTGGAAAAGCCATCATCTAGTTCTAATCTATAGAGACCACCATCTAGAATACCAGTACCATAAAGAACAAAATCATAGAGGATAGAGAGTTTGCGATGACCATGGGAAACAATAAAACCGTCCATGTCTAACTTTGGTCCTGATACAAGGTTTCGAGTTACCTCAGGAACATATAAGGTATCATAAAGTTTAATACATAAACCAGTTTTCATAACTAATTGTAATGTTCCAATGGCCTTCACTTCTAATTCTCGATCATCCCCAACCTTAAGCGTTCTTTGGTTTCTTTCCAGCTTCCGGATTGAAAGGAATCCCTGAGTTGAATTGGTAACATGAACCATAGACCAGAATCAAACCACCAAGAATTAGCAGGAACACTTAAATTATAGGACTCAAATATCATAAAATAATCGTTACCTTTCTTAGCCAGCCACTCCTTAAAGTCAGGGCATTCCTTCTGCATATGTCCTGCCTTTTTACAGAACTTGCAGCGGATTCTGCCTAAGGAGTTCTTAGAGCTGGAGGGTGCACTTGTATTAGGATTGGGCCTTTGGACTTTTGAAGCATCCTTCCTCTGATGATTATTCTTCCTTTTCTTAGAGTTGGAGGTGGTGAAGTTAGCAACATCAATAGGGCGATACATCCTCATACGATCTTCCTCCTGTACGCACATAGCGACCAGCTCACTCATCGTCCAGTTGTCCTTCTGAGTGTTGTAATTGATCTTGAATGCTTCAAAGGATGAAGGAAGCGAAATGATGATAAAATGAACGAGGAAACCATCACTGATTTCCATTTCCAGCCCCTTCAGCTTATTGGCCATGTCATTCATCATCATGATGTGCTCGCGAATGCCGCTCCTCCCATTATACTTAGTTGTCACCAGCTTGAGGATAAGGGTACCAGCGTGTGCTATAGACGTCCCTTTGAACTGCGCCTCCACATGTTCCAAGTAGGTTTTAGCATCTTTAGAATCAGGAATGGCTCCTCTGATTGCATTACTGATGGACTGCTTCATGAACATGAGAGACATGCGGTTACACCTAGTCCATTTTTCATGAACTATCTGCTCAGCAGTAGTACTTTGAGTGGTAAGGTCCGCTGGCTTATTCTCTCTTAGAGCATAATCAAAGTCCAGCATGTAACACCCCGTGTTTTCACAAGTCAAAGTCAACCAAGGTCAAAGTCAACGACCGATTTCGCGCAACTTGACTCGTAGAAATTTCTTTATTTAATTTGTATTATGTGGAGTAAGTGTTGTTAATGACAATAATCGATGTGTGTTAATCGTTAATCAATCGACTTACGACTGTGAATTATAGGAAGTAACAATGCGATAAAGCTAACTAATCAATAATCAAGCTATGCAAATCGAATCGATTTCTAATCGCAACTCGAGCTACGAATTTTTACTTGTTATTATACGTGTGTGTGTGCCTTACGTGTTACCTATGCATGTTTATTTATGTTATGTTGTGATAATCAAGCGAGCTCAATCGAAACTCGAAATTTAACTCGAATTGCAATCGAACTCGAATCGTGAACGAACTATGATAAATGGTGGAAAATAGATTATGCGAGATATGAGTGTTTGGGACTGAAAGTAATTTGACTAGGAAACCCTATCGTGTCGTACCGCTCGCAATCGAAATCGAAATACCAAAAATCATCGCGCGAAACACTCGAAAGGTGCGACTGATCGATCAGGCTCCCAGCCGATCGAACAGCCAGCCGAACGGACTGCTGTCCGATCGGACAGGCTATCCGATCAAGCCGCCTGGCCGATCGGGCAGCACTTACCCCTTTTGGCATCCTATAAATACCCCTGTCATTGTCATTCTTTCCACTTTTGGAAACCTCTGACCGACCAGCACGCTCAACTCATCTTTTCGCAGATTTCTCTGGATTCCGGTAAGTTTTCGTCCTAATTCTAGTACTTTCTTGATCTATACACACTCCTACACCTTTCTATCTTTCAAATCTTAACTTTTAACCCTGAAATCATCAAGAATCAAGTGTTCTAGGATGATGTCATCATGAGTTCTTGAAGAACTTCAGGATTTAGCTTCAATCCACTAAGAATAGCTTGGATCTAGCCGATTTCCACATAAACAAACAAAGATCTGTAGTAGATCTAAACATATGCCCGGAGAAAAAGGATTGAAAGAGGGATATTCCAACTTTCTTTCAACTCTTTTACACTCAATGCCGTCAACCGATAGAAACGGGGTATGCGACGTTCTGCAAATCACTTCGGTGGTTGCATGGCTCAAGATCCGTATTCTACCCACGAGGTTAACCGGTTACGGGTTAAACGTTAAACTCCGTTCCGAACAGTTCACCGACCGGGTTTGGGTGATTCCTGCCCGTGCAGGGGAAACAAGTAAGAACGAGGGTTCTATAGTTCGACTCGTTGACAAATTACCTCGATATAACGACAAACCAACCAGAACAACCAAGTGTTAGACGAATAGGCCGACCAGGTCAGAAGGCTGACCGATCGGACTGCTGTCCGAACGGACAGCCAGCTGATCGGACAGTCAGCTGATCGACCCGGTCAGCCGATCGGCTAGCACGTGGCCCCACACAATCAACTAACTTATTTTGAAGACCAGTATTGAACGAACTGTCGTTCGATCGAACTACTGTCCGATCGGATTACTCTTCGGATCATGAGATACTATGCTTCAATACTTAATCGATTTTTCAACATGTTCAATGCACTAGAAGTGGCACCCGATCGAACAGCCGTCCGATCAGGTGACACCCTGTTGTCCGATCGAACAGCAGTTGTGTTATTCGATCGATCAACTATCCGATCCATTGAACCAAACTTTACATTTCATTCAAGGTCTTTGACTAGTTGACCTGTCCGATCGAACACCTGTCCGATCCAAAGACTAAACATTGCAATTCATTTGAATGCCTAACCGATCGGGTTGCCGGCCGATCGAACAGTCGTCCGATCGACCGACCTGAAAAGTAAAGGTACTTCAAAGTTTTCAAATACTACAACGAAAACTTCAAAAGTCAAGCCATCATACACAAACACATACTTCTTATAGGAAGAAACAATCCACTCGAACAGCCATCCGATCGGCCTACCGACCGACCGGACAGCGGACCGAACGGTCAGCCGTCCGATCGAACTACCGTCCGATCGACCAGCTGTCCGACCCTCCAACACTTGTTCTCCATTTTACATTTCACTTATCATTATGCTACCGAATCTATTCAGGCTAATCTTACTCGCTAAGCGCTCCCGTCAATCCATTAATCGCTGTGAGTATACTCGATCCCTTTTTGCTTTAAGCACTTTTGGGTGTTACATACGTTACGAATATTCAAACTACAACTATCACACTACTCAACTATTTGAACGCTAACCGTTAATGCATGTTATACGTGGCTTATGAATGCTTGTTTGTTATGTTTACACATGGAATGCTGTCTACCTGCCTTAGCAACGATAGTACTATAGTTTGGACTCAGCACCCGTTCACACGGGGGTTGTTAAGGATCTTTTACTTGCATGGATTATGGTGGTAATCATGTATTGCGAACTGCCTTGGGCAGTCAACCCGCAGTCACTGGTATCGATGGATCTATGTCGATAACTAACGTGCTTCATTTCACTATGTGTACGTGCTGGTTGTGCGTAAACGAATTCGAACTCTATATGCTATTACTAAACTTGTATGCTCACCTTTACATTATATGTATTGACTTTTATTTTAACGTATGTGACAGGTGCTTAGGACGCACACTTGGTAGGAATTTGAAGCTAGAATAAAGCTTTAGAGCCCAACAAATAGTTGTCTGTAGTGGTCAAACTAAGGGTCTCTAGAAGCAGATAAACGATTGCTCTATTTTGAAATCTGAGTTGTCGGAACAGAATATTTGCCTAGTTTTGTCTGTAATAATTGTTGTACTGTTTGAGATACGGTATGGGACGTATTATTTTAAATTGAATGGTATTGATAATTGTTATGGAAACTTCTGGACAATCTGTTTCACTCAGTGCCATGCCCCGATGATTCTGCCATCGGTTGGGGTGTGATAGATTGGTATCAGAGCCATAACTATAGGGAATTAGGCAAGACTCGACCTAGTCCGGGTCGAAGTCTTAGAAACCTAGACTATAGTTAAGAACCAACAGACCGACTTGTGCGTATCCGTTAGGGAATATGCATGAGCTCACTACTATTACTCGCTATTCTCGCTTATCATACACTATCACCACACTCGAATTTTCAATTGTGAATGGGCAATAAAAGTCGAGAATAGGTGTGAAAACCACGAACTCTCGACTAGAGTTGCTTCACCCACCCGCATTCTAACTACAAACGAGGGCAATAAAAGTCGAGAATAGGTGTGAAAACCACGAACTCTCGACTAGAGTTGCTTCACCCACCCGGATTCTAACTACAAACGAGGGGAATTATGCCAAATCAGGAGTGAAATCCACATTTTGATGAATAATCTCCTCAATTTTATTAAAAACAAGGACGAAGTTGATAAGCCAGGGGTGAAACCCTAACCTTGACGACTTGTTCCGCACATTTTACAAAAACTCTCGCCAAAGTTCGACGGACTCCAACGACCTGAAGTCACAATAAGACCAACGGGATGTGTGCCAACGCCCAAGAATCGAGGCAAGGGCATATTCCTGGAAGTCGAACGTGTACAGCGGGTCCTTGTGAATAGTTGAATTACTTTGGTTAGTCGAAGTCTACTAGCCGCAGACGATCTACATCTCGAAATTTTATGTGTTTTTAATTCTGAGCCGCAACTGCTGACTCTGATAATTCGTCGATTTTTATGAGTTTATATGTGTTTACCTGTTTAAATTTTTGGGGTTACTCGGTTTTTGCTTTCATCGACATGAACGACTCACACTGCATTTCTATATCAAATCGTTAACAAATCGCGAAATTTTGGACAACCTCATGCTACGATGTACACTTATACTACGCTATTCTCAAACAATCGCAAGCTTTGAATAATAGGTTTCTGTATTCTGACTACCTCTTGTGAAAATGCTTCTTTGCTCTACGTGCTTAGGTATTATGTGATTATGTGCTCTACGTGCTTATGTGATTGTGCTCTATGTGTTATGTGTAAACGTAAATGTACGTGTTACTGAGCTTTAGTAAGTAGTAAACATGTGAGGTGAGATTCGAATACAATGTGTTGAGTTCCGTGGCGATGTCTATTGCAGACAATGTCATCTGGATCCCGTCACGCCCTTTCTCGTCAAGAAAAGAGAGACAGACGTCTTGCTTCCATCATCGCTAAAAACGTAGCAAAGGCCGTGAGTGATGTCTATGAGAATGCCAGCAAATCATCTGAAGAATCGAGAACCGACGCACCCAAGGCTGCCGCAAGGCCTTTCAGCTTCAAGCAATTCAAGTCTTGTGGGCCAAAAGAATTCACTGGCGAAGGAGGTCCCACTGCACTATTTCACTGGTTTGACTCTATTGAGGTTACTCTGCGACAGAGTGGTTGCCCTGATGACCTCCGTACTCTGAATGCTACCGGCGTTTTCCAGTCCCGTGCACTAGACTGGTGGACGGCCGAGAGGAACAAGCGAGGGAACGATGCAGCCTACGGTCTGTCGTGGGAAGAGCTCAAGGAAGTTATGCTAGAGGAATTCTGCCCTCCTCACGAACGTCAAAAGCTAGAAGATGAATTTTGGCACATACAACAAAAGGATGGTGACAATGCTGGTCTTACTGCTCGTTTCAAACAGCTCAGCATTATCTGTCCCGATCAAGTCAAGACTCCCAACATGACAATCACGAAGTACATCCGTGCCCTGCCCGACTGCGTTGCTGATTTCGTGCAAGCGGCTAAGACTACGACGATCGAGGAAACCTATCCACTGGCCGCTGAAATCAACGACAAGCGGGTTAAGGCTGGTGTCTGGGATAAGACTTCAAAGCATCTGCATCAAGCTACCGCTACCGCACCAACTGCTGAACCCACCTCATCAAGAAACAAGAGGAAGAACAAGAGAAAGAACAGCTCCAGCAACAAGAACTGTGCGATCACTGCTGCACCGATTCAAGCTGTACCTGCCCAACAGCGTCAAGTAGCGGCGCCTGTGGCCAATGCACCCCCTGCGAAGCGTGCATACACTGGACCACACCCGCTCTGCCCTACTTGCACCTACCACCACCCGACTGCGATTCCTTGCCGTTTTTGTGCTCATTGCAACGTATACGGCCATTTTACTGCCAACTGCCGTATTCGTCAGACACCTGCCAATCAAGCTCTACTCACTGCTCCACAGGGTCAACAAGCTCCTCCGGTACCCGCAGTCAAAGCCAGAGCCTGCTTCGCATGTGGCGACCCGAACCATTTCACCAACATGTGCCGAAACAGGGTTGTGAAACAAGAGCCTCAGCAACAGCAGCCACAGCAGCAACAACAACAGGCCGCACGCGCCAGAACTTTCAACCTCAACGTGCGTCAAGCCCAGGCCGACAACAACGTGGTCAATGGTACGTTCCTTGTGAATGGTATTTATGCTTCATGTTTGTTTAATACTGGAGCCGATAACTGCTTTGTGTCGTTCGAATTTGAGAAACTCCTTAGTCGTAAATGTTCCCAACTCTCCTCGGCATTCGATGTTGAAGTCACTACCGGAAGAACCGTCGCCGTCAATTCCGTTATCCGTGATTGTACTCTTGAGCTCAACAATCACATCTTCCCAATTGAACTTATTCCAATGCAACTCGGAAGTTTTGACGTCATAGTAGGCATGGGCTTTCTTCGAGAAAACCATGCTGAAGTTGTGTGCTTCGACAAGATGATTCGTTTTTTGCTCGCAAATGGTGACTTATTGTGTGTTTATGGCGATACTACTTCAAAGGGGCTCAAGCTTATGTCATGCGTGCAAGCCAGCAAGTATCTCCGCAAGGAATACAGGGCTTTCTTGGCTAACATTGTAGTAGCGGAGAAGGAAAAGAAAGAGAAGAAGGAAGTGAAAGACGTTCCTGTGGTTCGAGAAATTCCTAATGTTTTTCCAGAGGATCTTCCCGGACTACCGCCAAGTCGTGACATCTACTTTCGTATCGACCTCATTCCTGGAGCCAATCCTATTGCCAAAGCTCCTTATCGACTTGCGCCATCCGAAATGCGCGAACTCTCAACCCAACTCCAGGAATTACTTGAGAAAGGCTTCATTCGCCCGAGCACCTCTCCTTGGGGCGCGCCAGTCCTTTTCGTCAAAAAGAAGGACAAGTCGTTCAGGATGTGCATCGACTATCGGGAATTGAATAAGTTAACTATCAAGAACCTCTATCCCCTACCTCGCATCGACGATTTGTTTGATCAACTACAAGGCGCTACGTGTTTCTCAAAGATCGACCTACGTTCAGGATATCACCAGCTACGTATTCAAGAGGAGGATATACCCAAAACCGCATTTCGTACTCGTTACGGTCACTATGAATTTGTTGTCATGCCCTTTGGCTTTACCAACGCACCAGCGGTTTTCATGGATCTGATGAATCGCGTGTGTAAACCATATCTCGACTGTTTCATCATCGTGTTCATCGACGACGTCTTGATCTATTCCAAGTCAAAAGTCGAACACGCGCAACATCTACGTTTGGTTCTCGAGTTACTCCAGGGGAACCAACTCTATGCCAAGTTCTCCAAGTGCGAATTTTGGTTGGAGGAAGTTCAGTTTCTGGGTCACATTGTTAATAGTCAATGCATTCACGTCGATCCTGCGAAGATTGAAGCTGTCAAGAGCTGGGTTACACCTAAGAACCCGTCTGAAGTCCACTCTTTTCTCGGACTAGCGGGCTACTATCGATGATTTATCGAAGGATTCTCAAAGATTACTGTGCCGCTTACCTCTCTTACGCATGAAGATCAGCCTTTTGTCTGGGGAACCAAACAAGAGACTGCCTTTCAAACCCTCAATCACATGCTTTGCAACGCTTCTGTTCTCACATTGCCCGACGGAAACAATGATTTCATTGTCTACTGTGATTCTTCCAACCTTGGTCTTGGTTGCGTTCTCATGCAACGGGACAAGGTCATAGCTTACGCGTCTCGTCAGCTCAAAATCCACGAGAAGAACTATACAACCCATGATCTCGAGCTAGGCGCAGTTGTTTTTGCGTTATAGATTTGGCGGCACTACCTGTATGGTACCAAGTGTACGATCTTCACCGATCATAGGAGCCTACAACACATCTTTAATCAGAAGGAACTTAATATGCGTCAACGCCGATGGGTAGAACTTCTCAACGATTACGACTGTGAGATCCGTTATCACCCAGGCAAGGCGAATGTTGTTGCCGACGCACTCAGCAGGCGGAGTTATCTGCTTAGCACTCGTAATGTTCAAGCCCAATACGATCTCGAAACCCTCATCCGCGACGCTCAACATGCATGTTTTAATGAACGCATTTTGAAGAAAGAAATGATCTACCATGATAGAGCCCAGCTTGTGAGCAAATCGAACGGGATATTCCACTTTCTGGACCGAATTTGGATTCCCAAACGAACTGAATTGCGACAGATTTTGATGGACGAAGCCCACAAATCCCGGTATTCTATTCACCCCGGTGCTGATAAAATGTACCAGGACCTTCGTTATAAGTACTGGTGGCCGGGTATGAAAAGAGATATCGCTCTCTACGTCGGAAAATGCCTAACTTGTGCTAGAGTCAAGGCTGAACATCAAAGACCCTCTGGCTTACTCGAATAACCACCAATTCCCATGTGGAAGTGGGAGAGCATAGCCATGGACTTTATAACCAAGCTGCCGCACACGTCATCAGGTCACGACAGCATTTGGGTTGTGGTCGACCGTTTGACTAAATCAGCTCACTTCTTGCCGATACGGGAAGACTACAAGGTAGAACGATTAGCCCGAATCTACACCGACGAGATCGTTTGTAATCATGGGACACCTCGTGACATCATTTCTGATCGTGATGCTCGGTTTACCTCGCGACTGTGGGAAACGTTTCAAACATCACTCGGTACATCGCTTAATCTAAGTACCGCTTTCCACCCACAAACCGACGGTCAGACTGAAAGAAGGATTCGTACTCTTGAAGACATGCTCCGCTCGTGTGTTTTAGACTTCGGCGGCAATTGGGATAAATACCTGCCGTTAGTCGAATTCTCGTATAACAACAGCTACCATTCTAGCATCCAAATGGCACCATTCGAGGCATTATACGGAAGAAGATGTCGATCGCCTAGTGTATGGCACGAGATTGGTCATTCGCAATTAACCGGTCCTGAGTTATTACAAGAAACGACAGATAAAATTTTCCAAATTCGAGACAATCTGGTGAAGGCTCGGGATCGACAGAAAAGTTACGCCGATAAAAAGCGCAAGCCCCGTGAATTTGACGTTGGTGACCACGTACTCCTAAAGGTATCACCTTGGAAGGGTGTGGTCCGATTCGGCAAGAAGGGAAAGCTCGCGCCTCGATATGTTGGACCTTTTAAGATTCTGGAAAGGATCGGAAAAGTCGCCTACAAACTCGAACTACCGGAGGAACTGAGTAATGTCCACCCGACCTTCCACGTGTCAAACCTCCGAAAGTGCCTCGCCAACCATGATTTACATGTTTCTCTAGACGATCTACAAGTGAACGAAACATTACACTTCGTGGAAAAGCCTGTCGAAATCATGGATCGCCAAACCAAGCAACTCAGACGCTCACGCATTCCTATTGTGAAAGTCCGATGGGAAGGCAAACGAGGCGCAGAGTTCACTTGGGAACTCGAAAGCGACATGAAGGCTAAGTACCCGCAGCTGTTTAAAGAGAAAGTCTAGAAAGAGAAAGTTCTCAAACGTGATTCACGGTGATGTACAACTTCCAGCTTAATTTCGGGATGAAATTCCCTAAACAAGGGGAGGCTGTAACACCCCGTGTTTTCACAAGTCAAAGTCAACCAAGGTCAAAGTCAACGACCGATTTCGCGCAACTTGACTCGTAGAAATTTCTTTATTTAATTTGTATTATGTGGAGTAAGTGTTGTTAATGACAATAATCGATGTGTGTTAATCGTTAATCAATCGACTTACGACTGTAAATTATAGGAAGTAACAATGCGATAAAGCTAACTAATCAATAATCAAGCTATGCTAATCGAATCGACTTCTAATCGCAACTCGAGCTACGAATTTTTACTTGTTATTATACGTGTGTGTGTGCCTTACGTATTACCTGTGCATGTTTATTTATGTTATGTTGTGATAATCAAGCGAGCTCAATCGAAACTCGAAATCTAACTCGAATTGCAATCGAACTCGAATCGTGAACGAACTATGATAAATGGTGGAAAATAGATTATGCGAGATATGAGTGTTTGGGACTGAAAGTAATTTGACTAGGAAACCCTATCGTGTCGTACCGCTCGCAATCGAAATTGAAATACCAAAAATCGTCGCGCGAAACACTCGAAAGGTGCGACTGATCGATCAGGCTCCCAGTCGATCGAATAGCCAGCCGAACGGACTGCTGTCCAATCGGACAGGCTATCCGATCGAGCCACCTGGCCGATCGGCCAGCACTTACCCCTTTTGGCATCCTATAAATACCCCTGTCATTGTCATTCTTTCCACTTTTGGAAACCTCCGACCGACCAGCATGCTCAACTCATCTTTTCGCAGATTTCTCTCGATTCCGGTAAGTTTTCGTCCTAATTCTTGTACTTTCTTGATCTATACACACTCCTACTGTCACACCCTGGCTTTGCGGAAGCGTGGGTTAATTTGGTGTGACTTCTTAATACCATAGCTTAATCACAACAAAGCTATATGAAAATAAAACATGCAGATCATCCATTGATTTAAGTAAAATACCACAACATTGTCTTAATACGTTGACACATGCAACGGAAATTACAACATAAAAACTTTGTTCTTAACACACAACCCCAAAATATAACATAACATTTGTTTAAGACTTGCGACTCGTCCAGGTAAAAGTCGCAATCCCTAAACATGGATGATCCTGTAATTCTAACACAGCGGGAAAACGTAGCATACCGGGCCAGATCCTTAGTTCCCTGAAATACATGTAAGTTGGAAAAATCAACATAATGTTGAGCGAGTTCATGCGTAAGTGAGTATATAAAACACTTGTAAGTATAAAAATCCCTGGTATGTAGCAAATAAGGAAAAAGAGATCACCAATGGTTTGCAAGGCCATTGATATGTGTGAAGTGCAAGTAGGAAGACTCAAACCTAGCGGATTTGTGCGTCGGGAACATAGTCACCCCGAGGAACGTTAACTGTTTGTCCTGGGGGCTGGGCTCGCTACACCCAGATAGATCTACCGCATCGTGCCCCTCGGTCCTACAATGAGGATTAATGGCCTCAAGTGCCACCTACCCACTCACATGATCTAAGTAGTAACCCTCCTTACGCTAACCATACCATGTAAAAGTACTCGTAATCATAGTAACATGTATTTCACCCCCGCAGTTTAGAAAAACTGAAAACAGTTAAGAGAAAAGGGGGACATGAACTCACTGTAATGCGTCCTCGAATAACAGCAAATCAACTCAGTCTGCAGCACGACAACCTACAACGTGCTAATATCTATTAGACGAGCGGACGTGCCTTAGCTTAGGGTCTTAATGTTCTTGGGGAAATAGTTAGACAACTATTTCGTGTTTAAATTTCTTGGTTAACGTATAAATAGATTCCTTCCCAAGGATGGGGTATTCGTACAGGTATTATGTATTTGGTGACTTAACGTATTAAAAAAAATACATTTACAAGTCTCCTATCCAACACTTTAAAGTTTTATGTCAAAACTCAAGGCGAGGTTTAATTATGAGATATAAAGTTTCACATACACGATAGAAAAATAATTTTTCTAAGTCTAGATATTTTTAGAAAAATTCGCCAGAACTTCCCCTAAAAACGGGAGTGTCCGTGCTAATACGCACATCATTTTCTTTTTGAAATCAACCCATGATCATCAACAATTAACCATTACGTTTTGACACGCAAAATACTACCCTTGTCGTTTCAGTTTCAATTTGTGAAAACTGGACTGTTTTCGGACGTGTAAATAAATTACTTAACTTATTCCAAAAATTCCCAAATTTTTGTGGAACGTCATAACCGACCCACAAATTATTGTGTAAAAATTTCGGGGTCTCGTTCATTACCAAAAATTTATGGAAAATCGTTTACCGAACTGTGATCAGATTTGTTACATTCTGATCACAGTTTACGGAATAATTCGCCAAAAATTCCTCGTAAGTCCGTTTGTCGAAAATCCAGTTCGAGGGTCACAAATACATCTGTGTTCATCTTTGATAAAAGTTTCAGGGGCTGGTTCGGTTCAGGTTTTAAGTTGTGATCGAAAACACACAGCCCAATTTTCTGCAGTAACAAACAGCCTTAGCTGCTGTCACGGAAACAGATTTTTAAAATAGTAACCGACATCAGAAAAATACGATTCCAGCGCCATTTTCTTCGTTTTTTGAAATGACACGATTTAGGCTTTTGAAATTCCGTTTTTCGAGTTTTTAAGGTCCGTTTACAGCCTGTTAAAGGCGGCTGAAACAGTGACTCAGCATGCTGTTTTGTGATTTCGATGTTATTAAATCGCGTTATAAGTGTCCGATTAGCGGGTTAAACAAGAAAACGACTTTTAAATATCAAGTATGTGTTATCCAACCCTTAACCCGACGAGATTCCACTTTATAAATCATACACAAGTAAACCTTTACGTAGATTTTTATGTTCATACTTATGTTTCATATTTTTCTAATATTCTTGCAATCTAGTGATTTAAACAACAATACTACATGTTAAATGCCATAATTTTCGAACAAGATGAGATCAAGTATGAAGAAACTCACTACTAGCCTCTAGCTAGGGAAGAATCTTGTGTAAAAATGATGAGAAAAAGATGTAGAACCAAGCAAGAACAACGCTCCCTTGCAATCCCTTCAAGTTGCACCTTCCATGGATGATTTCTAGGCTTAGAATGGACAATGAAAGGAAGAAGATAATGTTGTTTAGGGTGGTGATGGGGTGCTCGGTTGTGGGCAGCCGATCAAGAGAGAGGAGAGAGTGAAAGTGGGGTGTACAAATCTTGTGAAGTGATATATAATATAAGGGACCTTACTTATCTTTAATTCTCACATATATTGGATAGATAGGCAAGCAAGACAATTAATACAAGGGAGTTGAAATCAAGCAAGAAGATTGGAAGTATGGGAATATGACATGTGGGGTCCCACTTGGGAAGTAATTTCGTTGGGGGGGGGGGGTATTATGTAAATATTGTGACTAAAGTGTAAGTAATGTGATAAATGTTAGTGGTTTATTTTTGGCGGGTGTTATGGCATACGGGGATCATGACTAGCCATAAATAATAAAATAAAGTATTTGACAAAATTTTAGTGCCCCGGGTAATGTCCGGTTATACGATTAAATACCGTTCCGTTAAAATGTTTAATTATGCCGAAAAAGTCCTTTATGCATATATTTTGTAACATAAATTATTCCCGGTACTTAGGAAAATATACGGGACTGTTCTAAAATGTATTTGCATTTTATTAGTAATTTAATATGCTGAGTTTTGTATTATGTGCAGAATTTTTGTACTTAAAGTACGTTTTAGGCACCTCCGGTCACTATAAACTTCACCTAGTGACGCGTTTCTAATATCCTCACCTCCCTACACTCACTACCAGTGTAGCAATCTATTCCCGGCTCATACTGGCCTTAGAAGCAGTGTCTGCCTGATGCTGGTTATGTCAGCATGTTTAATGGGTATCCCGTAGTGTGCTCACTGTGCTTGTTGTGCATCAAGGTTGTCACTGGTGTTGGTGTATAAATAATAGAGTGACAGTATAAATTTGATGCATGAGTAAGTATGTAACAGAAATCAGTAAGCAGTTTAAGCACAGTTTCAAGTAAGCACAGTAATTAAGCAGCAATTTAATATTAATTAATTTGTACGGATACCTGGTTTGGTGAGGGTTGTCACATTCTCCCCCCGTTAAAGAAATTTCGTCCCGAAATTTAAGTTCTGCTACGAGATGCAGGATTCTTAGGAAACAAATGGGGGTATTTCTCTTTCATTCGATCCTCACGTTCCCACGTGAATTCAGGTCCATGCCTAGCATTCCAATGAACTTTGACGAGTTTGACACTGCTCCTGCGAGTTTTATTAACTTTCCAATCCGTGACCTCAACAGGTTCTTCAGTAAAGTGGAGCGTATTGTCGATATGAACTTCGTCAGCAGGAATGATCACTGTATATTGTGTTGGACTTTTTCTCAAATTAGATACATGGAATGTATCGTGAACACCATGGAGTTCAGCAGGTAGGTCCAACTTGTAGGCTACAAGCCCAATCCTTTGCAGAATTCTGAAAGGGCCAATGTAACGCGGATTCAACTTCCCACGCTTTCCGAAGCGTGCCACCCCCTTCCAGGGTGAAACTTTCAATAAAACCATATCTCCAACTTGGAATTCCAAATGTTTCCGGTTTGGATCTGCATAGACTTTCTGTCTTTCGCGAGCCGCTTCGATGCGTTTTCGAATCTGCGCAATCTTATCTGTCGTCTCTTGGACGATTTCGGGACCAACAAGCTGTCTATCACCGGCGTCAGCCCAACATAGTGGTGATCGACACTTGCGTCCGTAAAGGGCTTTAAATGGCGCGGCTCCAATACTGGTGTGGTAGCTGTTGTTGTATGAGAATTCGGCCAGTGGTAAATGTTTATCCCAGCTACCACCAAGATCCATTACACATGCTCTCAGCATATCCTCCAATGTTTGAATAGTCCTTTCACTTTGGCCATCAGTTTGCGGATGAAATGCGGTACTTAGGTTCAATTGTGAGCCAAAAGCTTCTTGGAAGGATTGCCAAATCCTTGATACAAATCTCCCATCTCTATCAGAGATGATTGAGAGCGGCACTCCATGACGTGTAACGATTTCTCGCATATATATTTCCGCAAGTTTACTCGTATTGTCTTTCTCTTTGATTGGCAAGAAATGTGCAGACTTTGTTAGGCGGTCAACTATCACCCAAATAGTATCATGACCCCTCGGTGTCTTGGGCAGTTTCGTTATAAAATCCATTGAAATCTGTTCCCATTTCCACTTGGGAATTTCAGGTTGTTGCAGAAGTCCCGAGGGCTTCTGGTATTCAGCTTTCCCCTTGGCGCACGTCAAACATTTGCTAACATAAACAGCAACGTCGCCTTTCATTTTAGGCCACCAATAATAATCTTTAAGGTCCTGGTACATCTTATCCGCACCGGGATGAATAGAGTACCGTGATTTGTGTGCCTCATCAAAAATAACTTTTCTCAACCCACCAAACAGAGGAACCCAAATCCTTCTCACAAAACATAACGTTCCTTCCTTGTTTGGTACTAATTGCTTCTCCATCCCACGGAGATATTCTTCTTCAAGGTTTCTTTTCTTAAGAGCTTCTTTTTGCGCGGTATGAATGCGCAGGGAAAGATTTGTCTGGATAATCATCTCCAAAGCCCTAACCCTTATGGGCTTGATCCTTTCTTTACGACTTAGGGCATCGGCGACCACATTCGCCTTCCCTGGATGATACTTTATCTCGCAGTCGTAATCGTTCAACAATTCGACCCAACGTCTTTGTCTCATGTTCAGCTCTTTCTGGTTGAATATGTGTTGTAAACTCTTGTGGTCTGTGAAGATTGTACACTTCGTACCATATAGGTAGTGTCTCCAGATCTTTAATGCGAATATCACTGCGCCTAGTTCCAAATCGTGAGTGGTATAGTTCTTTTCATGTACTTTCAACTGGCGTGACGCGTAAGCTATAACTTTCTGGCGTTGCATCAACACGCAACCCAATCCTTAACGTGAGGCGTCACAGTATACCACGAAATCATCTGTACCTTCCGGTAGTGCTAAGATCGGCGCATTGCAGAGCTTATCCTTCAACAACTGAAATGCTTCTTCCTGTTTGATTCCCCAATCAAACTTCTTATCCTTCTGTGTGAGGAGGGTCAGTGATTGAGCGATTTTTGAAAAATCCTCAATGAACCTTCGATAGTAACCAGCCAAGCCTAAGAATTGTCGAATCTCGGTTGGCGTCTTTGGAGTCTCCCAGTTCTTTATCGCCTTGATCTTTGTGGGATCGACATGGATTCCATTTCCATTAACCACGTGTCCAAGGAATTGGACTTCACGTAGCCAAAACTCGCACTTAGAGAATTTGGCATACAACTGTTCCTTTTTCAACAACTCCAGAATAGTTCTTAAGTGTTGTTCGTGTTCAGCCTTTGTCTTTGAATAAATCAAAATATCGTCGATGAACACAATCACGAACTTATCGAGATACGGCTTACAGACTCGGTTCATTAGGTCCATAAAAACAGCAGGCGCGTTTGTCAACCCAAACGGCATAACTAGGAACTCGTAGTGTCCATAACGAGTTCTGAAGGCTGTCTTCGGGATGCTCTCTTCTTGTATTCTTAGCTGATGGTACCCAGATCAAAGATCGATCTTAGAGTAAAAACTTGAACCTTGAAGCTGATCGAATAAATCATCGATTCTTGGCAGAGGGTATCTATTCTTGATTGTTAGTTTATTCAACTCCCGGTAGTCAATACACATACGGAAACTACCGTCTTTCTTTTTGACAAATAAAACTGGAGCTCCCCAAGGTGAGAAGCTTGGTCGGATGAATCCTTTGTCAAGAAATTCCTGGAGTTGTGTAGACAACTCCTGCATCTCAGACGGTGCAAGTCTATAAGGTGCCCTAGCTACAGGCGCGGCGCCTGGAACTAAGTCAATGTGAAATTCTACTTGCCTTTGGGGTGGCAATCCTGGCAAGTCCTCTGGAAAGACTTCAGGATATTCCCTTACGACAGGGATGTCTTCGATTTTCGGCTCAGCAGCTTTCCTATCCACGATGTGTGCCAGGAAGGCAGCACATCCTTTTTGTAAACACTTACGAGCTTTCAGGCAACTGATAATTCTCAGCGGCGTATCATGCTTCTCTCCGTGCACTATGATCGTTTCTTCATCCGTCAGTGGGATGCGGATGGTCTTCTTATGGCAAACGATCTCGGCTTTGTTACTCGTTAGCCAATCCATTCCCACTACCACATCAAAGCTTCCCAGCTCGACAGGTAGTAAGTCCAACGTAAACTCGTGCCCTCCTAGTTCAATCACACATCCTCGGACAACTTCACTGGTCTCAACTAGTTTCCCCTTTGCTAATTTGATGGAGTACGGCACGTCTAACTTGCTAGGCGTCAATCCAAGTATTTTTCTTAAATTCTAACGATACAAAGCTATAATCGGCACTAGTATCAAACAGAACAGATGCAAAGCGTTAGTTTATCGGGAACGTACCAGTGACAACGTTTGGATCCTGGCGCGCTTCCCTTGCGCCAATGTGGAATGCTCCCCCACGGGCTTGATTCGGCTTCGGGCTTTTCTTCTTGAAGTGCCCAAATTTCCCCACACTTAAAACATCCTGGCCCTCGGCCATTCCCATTCCCAGCTTGATTCGCAACATTTCCATGGTTCCCGTTTCCGTTACCTCCTCGATTGTTGTTCCGATTTCCAAGACCTCCTTGGCCTCCCCGGCCAGCACTAGCCCAGCAAGAATCCTTCAAGTGGCCAACCTTTCCACAAGCTTCACATACTTTTGGCCCACACCGACCAAAATGATGATGCTGGCAGGTGTTACACTTGGGCAGAGTGCCCATATAACCCTTTCTTTTGTTCTCATTATCCGTTCGGGTATCTTCGGTGAGCTTTCTTTTGTTCTTTCTGGATGACTTTACCTGAGTCTCCTTCTTCTTGGCAGGGTTTGTAAGTTCTTCTAGTCTAAGTGCCTCCGTAGCGAGTGCCAAACCCATCTTACTTGCAGCATCAGTTGTTGGTGGCGTTGATGTTGTCATCAAGCTCAAGACTTGAGGCGCCAGTTCCCAAATGAATTGTTCCAATTTCTTTAATTCTGGTTTCACCAGGTACGGAACAACCCGTGACAAATCATGAAGTCTTTGCACGTACTCCAACACCTTCGGACCTTCCATCATCAGGCTCCGAAATTCATCTTCCCACTTCTGGGTTTCCGTTTGGGAGCGATACTTCTTATGCATCATTCCTTTCAGTTCACCCCAGGTTAACGCATATGCTGCAGTAGCGCCCTTTATACGGATCTGAAGATTCCACCATAATCGGGCTTCATCTAGAAACAGCTCAGAAACGTATGGGACTTGTTGTTCCGGTGTACAACCGCTCACTTGAAAGATGGAATCCATTCTTTCGATCCACTTCACAAAGGCTATGACACCTCCAGTGCCGTCGAACTTCGGAGGCTCGTAGTTGAGGAAGTGCCAGTAGGAACAACCGTTATTTTCTGAGGTACCTCTACTAGGTTCGGAGCGTAGGGCCTCGTGCTGTGCTATAGCTGCAGCAATTATCTCTTGAAGTTCCGCCTCTGAGGTGGGCATGCGCATTTCGCGTCTTGGCGGCATCTTCTAAAAGGTGTTTCACATAGGTTAGGTCATAGCAAGTAAAGTGTACGTATGTATTCAACAATATCAACACATAACATCTCATGCTATAAATAAATCAACCGCATAACATCTCATGTCATAGAATCATAAACAATAGATCAAACATCACAAGTGATGAGAATACTGCGATTGCATTGCCATAAATCGGGACCACAATGTAAAGTTTACAAGTACACAACTGTATCATACAACATCAATGACTTAGTAGGGGACGACCCTAGACAAGTCGTGAGATCGCTGGACGTATTCAGGAATCTTTGGTTCGACCATTATCAAATTCCAGAACTCCACCTCAAGCTTCTGGATTCCAGTCCTAGAACAGCATCTCTTCTCAATCATTTCCTGCTACATGGGTTTTCATTAGCTTGGCCCGCAGAGTCCACCAGGATTTCTGTGCACTACAAGCCGTTATTACGTGGGCCCCCGTAATAATAGATTGTCTTGCACAGTTACCCCAAATTTTCTCTCGTCCAAGGAGATGATCAATCAAGGAGCAACAGCAGGTGCATCGGCATGAACAGGGTCATGCTCCAATGCGGGGTCAGGAGCAACGCCTGGCTCAGGGGCCACGGCTGGCTCCGGATCAACAAACTCCATCTCAAAATCAGCTGGATCAACAAACACAGGGGTTACAGGATCCTCCAAGGGCTGGTCTAAGTGTATGAACTTAATGTCATGGTCTGGATCAAAACCAGGTGGAAAAACAGGATCATCCTCAATATCGTGATCAATCTCAAAGCTGTGTGCAGGAGCAGGTGCAGCGGATGACGCCATATCCGGGTCGTCGTCGTGTGAGTGGTGCTGCACTCCCTGTGTATACAAGGATGCGGACGTTACAGACTCAAATGAGTCTGGGACAGGGGAAAGGGCATGAGCCTCCTCTGCAGGAGCGTCAGCAAGCAGTAGGCTATCACCAGCAGCAATAGGGCCTCGCCCTCAAGTGGGTCCTCCTCTAATGGTTCGACATCGTCGTCAGAGACAACGTCGGGGGCATATCAAAAACGGGATAAACGACCAGGGGCACAGGAACAAGGATCTCCACGAGTGGCAAATCCCCAACAAGATGGCCATCAGCAGGCTCTGCTACGGCATCAGGCAGCGCAAAGGGCTGAAAGTCGTCATCGTCTGTGCTGGTAGTATCGGAAATGTACACCTCGTGCTCCGGTGAAACTATGTCGTCTGATACTATGGCCATGGGATCTGTAGTGTCCGACTCTCCAGTATCTGATGAAGGCATGACATTTTGTAATATAAACACACATATGCACAAATAATCAATCATATAGTCAGATAACACATTAATCACCAATAAGCAATTTAAATAGCTCTCCTAGTCCCACTAGCCTCCCAGCCTCCCAGACTGACTCCCTAGTCCCACTAGACAACTACCTCAGCCTCCCAGACTGACTCCCTAGTCCCACTAGTCTCCCAGCCTCCCAGACTGACTCCCTAGTCCCACTAGACAACTACCTCAGCCTCCCAGACCGAGCCTCAGTCTCCCAGACTGAGCCTATAAATAACAAATAAAATGTGCTCAACATTTGTTTGTAAAAACATTTTGGATCTGGACTTAAGTGGTATGCAGTGTAAAAATGTTTTCGTGAGAGCCCTAGTGATCATAGTCTAGACTCGAGGAGGAATCCTAGTTCGCTATGATCAGAGCTCTGATACCAAGCTGTCACACCCTGGCTTTGCGGAAGCGTGGGTTAATTTGGTGTGACTTCTTAATACCATAGCTTAATCACAACAAAGCTATATGAAAATAAAACATGCAGATCATCCATTGATTTAAGTAAAATACCACAACATTGTCTTAATACGTTGACACATGCAACGGAAATTACAACATAAAAACTTTGTTCTTAACACACAACCCCAAAATATAACATAACATTTGTTTAAGACTTGCGACTCGTCCAGGTAAAAGTCGCAATCCCTAAACATGGATGATCCTGTAATTCTAACACAGCGGGAAAACGTAGCATACCGGGCCAGATCCTTAGTTCCCTGAAATACATGTAAGTTGGAAAAATCAACATAATGTTGAGCGAGTTCATGCGTAAGTGAGTATATAAAACACTTGTAAGTATAAAAATCCCTGGTATGTAGCAAATAAGGAAAAAGAGATCACCAATGGTTTGCAAGGCCATTGATATGTGTGAAGTGCAAGTAGGAAGACTCAAACCTAGCGGATTTGTGCGTCGGGAACATAGTCACCCCGAGGAACGTTAACTGTTTGTCCTGGGGGCTGGGCTCGCTACACCCAGATAGATCTACCGCATCGTGCCCCTCGGTCCTACAATGAGGATTAATGGCCTCAAGTGCCACCTACCCACTCACATGATCTAAGTAGTAACCCTCCTTACGCTAACCATACCATGTAAAAGTACTCGTAATCATAGTAACATGTATTTCACCCCCGCAGTTTAGAAAAACTGAAAACAGTTAAGAGAAAAGGGGGACATGAACTCACTGTAATGCGTCCTCGAATAACAGCAAATCAACTCAGTCTGCAGCACGACAACCTACAACGTGCTAATATCTATTAGACGAGCGGACGTGCCTTAGCTTAGGGTCTTAATGTTCTTGGGGAAATAGTTAGACAACTATTTCGTGTTTAAATTTCTTGGTTAACGTATAAATAGATTCCTTCCCAAGGATGGGGTATTCGTACAGGTATTATGTATTTGGTGACTTAACGTATTAAAAAAAATACATTTACAAGTCTCCTATCCAACACTTTAAAGTTTTATGTCAAAACTCAAGGCGAGGTTTAATTATGAGATATAAAGTTTCACATACACGATAGAAAAATAATTTTTCTAAGTCTAGATATTTTTAGAAAAATTCGCCAGAACTTCCCCTAAAAACGGGAGTGTCCGTGCTAATACGCACATCATTTTCTTTTTGAAATCAACCCATGATCATCAACAATTAACCATTACGTTTTGACACGCAAAATACTACCCTTGTCGTTTCAGTTTCAATTTGTGAAAACTGGACTGTTTTCGGACGTGTAAATAAATTACTTAACTTATTCCAAAAATTCCCAAATTTTTGTGGAACGTCATAACCGACCCACAAATTATTGTGTAAAAATTTCGGGGTCTCGTTCATTACCAAAAATTTATGGAAAATCGTTTACCGAACTGTGATCAGATTTGTTACATTCTGATCACAGTTTACGGAATAATTCGCCAAAAATTCCTCGTAAGTCCGTTTGTCGAAAATCCAGTTCGAGGGTCACAAATACATCTGTGTTCATCTTTGATAAAAGTTTCAGGGGCTGGTTCGGTTCAGGTTTTAAGTTGTGATCGAAAACACACAGCCCAATTTTCTGCAGTAACAAACAGCCTTAGCTGCTGTCACGGAAACAGATTTTTAAAATAGTAACCGACATCAGAAAAATACGATTCCAGCGCCATTTTCTTCGTTTTTTGAAATGACACGATTTAGGCTTTTGAAATTCCGTTTTTCGAGTTTTTAAGGTCCGTTTACAGCCTGTTAAAGGCGGCTGAAACAGTGACTCAGCATGCTGTTTTGTGATTTCGATGTTATTAAATCGCGTTATAAGTGTCCGATTAGCGGGTTAAACAAGAAAACGACTTTTAAATATCAAGTATGTGTTATCCAACCCTTAACCCGACGAGATTCCACTTTATAAATCATACACAAGTAAACCTTTACGTAGATTTTTATGTTCATACTTATGTTTCATATTTTTCTGATATTCTTGCAATCTAGTGATTTAAACAACAATACTACATGTTAAATGCCATAATTTTCGAACAAGATGAGATCAAGTATGAAGAAACTCACTACTAGCCTCTAGCTAGGGAAGAATCTTGTGTAAAAATGATGAGAAAAAGATGTAGAACCAAGCAAGAACAACGCTCCCTTGCAATCCCTTCAAGTTGCACCTTCCATGGATGATTTCTAGGCTTAGAATGGACAATGAAAGGAAGAAGATAATGTTGTTTAGGGTGGTGATGGGGTGCTCGGTTGTGGGCAGCCGATCAAGAGAGAGGAGAGAGTGAAAGTGGGGTGTACAAATCTTGTGAAGTGATATATAATATAAGGGACCTTACTTATCTTTAATTCTCACATATATTGGATAGATAGGCAAGCAAGACAATTAATACAAGGGAGTTGAAATCAAGCAAGAAGATTGGAAGTATGGGAATATGACATGTGGGGTCCCACTTGGGAAGTAATTTCGTTGGGGGGGGGGGGGTATTATGTAAATATTGTGACTAAAGTGTAAGTAATGTGATAAATGTTAGTGGTTTATTTTTGGCGGGTGTTATGGCATACGGGGATCATGACTAGCCATAAATAATAAAATAAAGTATTTGACAAAATTTTAGTGCCCCGGGTAATGTCCGGTTATACGATTAAATACCGTTCCGTTAAAATGTTTAATTATGCCGAAAAAGTCCTTTATGCATATATTTTGTAACATAAATTATTCCCGGTACTTAGGAAAATATACGGGACTGTTCTAAAATGTATTTGCATTTTATTAGTAATTTAATATGCTGAGTTTTGTATTATGTGCAGAATTTTTGTACTTAAAGTACGTTTTAGGCACCTCCGGTCACTATAAACTTCACCTAGTGACGCGTTTCTAATATCCTCACCTCCCTACACTCACTACCAGTGTAGCAATCTATTCCCGGCTCATACTGGCCTTAGAAGCAGTGTCTGCCTGATGCTGGTTATGTCAGCATGTTTAATGGGTATCCCGTAGTGTGCTCACTGTGCTTGTTGTGCATCAAGGTTGTCACTGGTGTTGGTGTATAAATAATAGAGTGACAGTATAAATTTGATGCATGAGTAAGTATGTAACAGAAATCAGTAAGCAGTTTAAGCACAGTTTCAAGTAAGCACAGTAATTAAGCAGCAATTTAATATTAATTAATTTGTACGGATACCTGGTTTGGTGAGGGTTGTCACACTCACGACCTAGAGCTGGGTGCAGTGGTATTCGCCTTGAAGATCTGGCGACATTATCTGTATGGTACTCGATGTACGATCTTCACAGATCACAAAAGCTTACAACACATATTTGATCAGAAGGAATTGAATATGCGCCAGCGACGTTGGGTCGAGCTGCTGAATGATTATGACTGTGAGATTAAGTACCATCCTGGAAAGGCGAACGTTGTAGCAGACGCATTGAGCCGAAAGGAAAGGGTTAAGACCCTAAGGGTTCGAGCATTGGAAATGACGATTCGAACGAACCTCACTGCACGCATTCGAGATGCGCAACAAGAAGCTCTTAAAGAAGAGAATCGTAAAGCTGAATACCTCCGGGGTGCATTAAAATACATGGCGCCGAATGAAGAGGGAGCCTTATACTTTAAAAAGCGCATTTGGGTTCCGCTCTATGGTGGCCTACGAGGAGTCATCCTTGATGAAGCGCACAAGTCAAGGTACTCGATCCACCCAGGGTCGGACAAGATGTATCAAAACTTGAAAGAATACTATTGGTGGCCGAGACTCAAAAGCGACGTTGCTGTCTATGTTGGAAAATGCCTAACCTGTGCTAAGGTTAAGGCAGAATATCAGAAACCGTCCGGCCTATTACAACAACCAGAAATTCCCGTGTGGAAGTGGGAACAAATCTCGATGGACTTCATAACAAAATTACCCAGGACCCCGAGAGGGCACGATATGATATGGGTAATAGTTGATCGATTGACGAAGTCTGCGCACTTCCTACCGATCCGAGAAAAAGACAGCACTGGAAAGCTTGCTGAGATATACTTAAGAGAAATTGTGGCACGTCATGGAGTGCCAATCTCAATCATTTCAGACAGAGATGGACGCTTTGTCTCAAGAATCTGGCATTCATTTCAGGAAGCCTTTGGATCTCAGTTAGATCTAAGCACGGCATTCCATCCACAAACAGATGGCCAGAGCGAACGGACTATACAAACGTTAGAAGATATGCTTCGCGCATGTGTCATGGACCTAGGCGGCAGCTGGGATACTCATCTACCTTTAGTTGAGTTTTCCTACAATAACAGTTATCATACGAGCATAAAAGCCGCGCCGTTCGAAGCTCTGTATGGCCGCAAATGCCGATCGCCCTTATGTTGGGCAGATGCCGGAGATAAACGTATGGTTGGTCCTGAACTTGTACAAGAGACAACCGACAAGATTGCGCAGATCCGAGAGCGCATTAGGGCGGCTCGAGAGCGACAAAAGAGCTACGCCGATCCAAATAGAAAATCGGTAGATTTCAAGGTGGGAGACAAGGTGTTGTTAAAAGTCTCACCATGGAAGGGCGTAGTCAGGTTTGGAAAGCGTGGAAAGCTGAATCCACGATATATCGGACCATTCAGAATACTGAAGAGAATTGGTACCGTGGCATACAAGTTGGAGTTACCGGAAGAACTTAATGGAGTACATGATACGTTTCATGTATCCAACCTGAAGAAGAGTCCAACGCAAGAAAACGTGACCATCCCGATGGATGAAGTGCATATTGATGAAGCCCTCCGATTTACAGAGCAACCCGTTGAGGTTACCGACTGGAAAGTCAACAAGACTAGGAGGAGCAGTGTGAAACTTGTTAAAGTACGTTGGAGCTCTAAGCACGGACCCGAGTACACATGGGAACGTGAAGACCAGTTCAAGAAAAAGTATCCCCACCTATTCAAGAAGACTCCGGCGAGAGTTAGTTCAGCCTGAATTTCGGGACGAAATTCTTTTAACGGGGGGAGACTGTGACAACTGGCCCAAACCGGTAATTTCCGTACACTTTAATTATTGCTTAATGACTGCAATTATGAGTTTAAGTGTCAGCAATGTCTGAACACATGATTAAACAAGTGAATTCATGCATGTTGTATACTACAAAATATTGCTTTATGCATAAACGAGAGCGTTGCGTCAGAATAATAGTAAACTCACCGGTAAGACACAATGTGTCAACAGAACTGCAGAAAGCAGTTAGACATCAGAATTGAGGCCTAGGTGTAGGTCCGACGACAAAAATACATTAAAACCCTAGAGTATGTGTAAGGGTTTAATTTATGGACATTTCGAAAGCAAAAATATGCACTAAAAAGCACCCGAAACGCACTTTAAGTGCAGAATTTATACAAATCAGCAATAATTCAGCATTTAGACATATAAATATTATGCAGAAATGTCGTTTTATTATCCAGAATATTTCCCTAAGTGTTGGGAATTGAAAGAGTACAAGAGAGGTACTTAAACGACACTAAAAAGTGTGCTTTAGCACTTTAACGAATCGGTATGCAACCGAACAACTGGACTATACCCGGAACATGAAAATATTATTATTTTCACTATTTATATTTTTCTGAGCCAGTTAGGGTCCCTGATTACCCTAACACCCGTCATAACACGCTATACATAACTAACTAAGTTAAACACCTAACTACCTTAGTTAACCTAACTAAGTCCTAACTAACCTAGTTGATTTCGAACTAGACCCCACCCCCACCTTATAACCGTCCCCATGTATGGGGGACATGATTGTACAACCAAGATTATTATAATTATCCTTGTCTAGTATCTATAAGACACATCTACCATTGGATAATACTCTCTAAATTACCTATAAGTTCACAAGGTTACACACATGATCTTTACTTCACAACACCAACTTCAACTCACTCTCTTGCCCTCTCTAGTCTCGGCCGAACTTCACACACCCACCCACCATATTTTCGACTTCCATCTTCATCATTCCAAGGTGATACAAGCTTCACGGGTTACGTATTAGGAGCCTTGGAACAAGCGGAACACGAAGGACCTCTTTCGTTAGCTTTTATCCACGCATTTTTCATCAAAGATCTTCCCTAGCCTTGAGCTAGAGGTATAACACTTAAAACTCGTTTTTAAGCTTATCTAAGGTGGTTAAAAGGATTTATGTCGGTTAAATATCGTTAACATATGATTTGATGCATTAAAGTCTAGTAAAAACTCTAAAAATGGTGGTTAATAGTATATGTGATGTGTAAAAGTTGTAGTATTTGAAATATATGGTTATCTAGACCCGATCTACGATGTGGTAGCTCGGATCATCGTTTAACCCGGTTTGGTAAGATCGTTGATCTTAACATAAGCTCGTTTTTAGTTAACACAAGGGTTAAAGGGTGAAACTCTACCACACATGAGACATGGACTTGTGTAAAAGCATTTTTATTGTGTAAAAGCAATTTAACTTGTGAAAAAGTGTTTAAAACTAGTAGATCTATGTATCTACAAGTGGTATTTTCAAAAGACCAAGCATCAAAAGAAACCACATGTTCTAAACCGGATCTTACACAAACAAAAGTGGTTTTTGTGAATAAACAAGTGTATGGACACTTGTGTAACAAAAGTGTTAACAAAGAAATAATTTTCATAAAAACCGACTAGAAGTTGTAAAACTTCATATTCTTTAAAAATAAAGTTTTTAAGAAGTTAAACTTATTTTTAAAGATAACAAGACTTACTAAATGTGCTAGTAAGTTACTACACATTTTTGTAAATATTCAAGTTCATGAAATTAGTGATTATTGTTGACGATTATTGTTGATAATTGTTGTTGATGATTGATGATGATTTAAAAGAAAATAAACACACGTTTTGAAAACGTGGGAAACCTCCATTTTTAGGGGAAACTCTGTCGAAATTTTTATAAATTTTGACACTTAGAAAAATATAAGTTTTTGAGAAACTTATTCCCTAAAAATGTGCTTAAAAGTATTACCAAGGTTTCCCTAATTTTTGGTGATAAGAAACGATGATTTCTTCAAGAATAAAAGTGGATATAAGTATGTATATTTTGAGAGAAAAATATATATTATTTGATCACCAACTTGTGTGTTAAGTGTATATAGTATGTGTTATACGTGCTAGTGTATTAAGACTTAAAAATACACTAAATACTCATGAGGAGTAGAAATATAAAAATACACATACAACATACAAGAAACATAATCCGGGTGCAAAGTGCAAAACACAAAAGACTTATATTTATTTTTGGAGAAAATAAAATAAGTAAGATACGTAGTTAAAAATATAAGAATATTTTTAACACAAGAAAATATACAAGAGAGTGACTGAACTTGTGCGACGCAAGTCTAGTGACTAACGTTAAGAAAACGCGTATAGGTTACGACGTTAATTAAGCAAATCCGGTGGAGTTTACGACGCTAGGAACGCAAAGTTGTGAGTTCATGCTCCCCCTTTTCTCTTTAACTGTTTTCAGTTTTTTATAACTTCGGGGGTGAAATACATGTACAAAAGTACAATATTTATAAATGGTATGATATAAATACAAGAAGTACACTTGGTGAGAACGAGAACCAAGTGTGACGAAATATATGAATGCGAGAAGCGCATTTGGTGAGACGAGAACCAAGTATAAGGCGCTATGAGAAATGATAACAAGAAACGCGCTTGGTGAGAACGAGAACCAAGTAGGAGGCGTTATGAGAAATAGTGTCACGAATAGGGTACAGAAGCACCATTAATCAACAATATACCTAGACCGCAGAACAAAAGGTTAGATCTAACGGGTGCCTGGCAGCCACACTCCTGGTCGGGGCGAGAATCGAGGAGTGCTTTTGTGTCTCAGAATATACCAATTAAATGCCTTAGGTTTAGTGACTTCCTATGATGTGCCACAGGTTAATGGCTTTGCAACCCATTAACAATCTGATAATTACAGAAATACTGTATGTACATAAAATTCATACCATACAAAATTGATATATAACTTGAAGTACGTGGGGTACTCAAGAAGATTGAATTATACTTGAAGTACGTGGGGTACTCAAGAGAATGAGAATTAAACTTGAGTACGTGGGGTACTCAAGAAGAAATTGAATTATACAGATGTACGTGGTGTACACATGAAACTGGATTTACATATGAAAACTTGATTTACTCACAAACTATGTTTTCATACAAAGTATACAAACATGAAATACAAAACAGCATGAATTCACACCAACATTATGTTGACGTTTTTCCAAAAACTCACATGTATTTCAGGTAACTAGGATGGATGTGCGCGTGGTCTTGCTTATGCTCGTGGATGTCGCTTGTGTTTAACTTTGAATAAAGTTGTAAACTTTTAAGACAATGTTTTATGCTGTCTGGCGATGTAAACGCTAAACGTATGTTTTCAAATCATGGAATTTGATGTTATTTTACGAGCATGTAGCATGTTTACTCTTCGTATGCAATGAGAACCTTTCATGATCACACCTCGTGCTTCTGCCGTAGAAAGGGGTGTGACAGGAAATGGGATAGTATAGCTATGGACTTTATAACGAAACTCCCACGCACGACGTCAGGTCACGAAAGCATCTGGGTTGTTGTTGACCGTTTGACTAAATCAGCCCATTTCCTACCGATACGAGAAGACTTTAAGGTAGAAAAATTAGCCCGAATCTACACCGATGAGATCATTTGTCGACACGGGACGCCTCATGAGATCATCTCTGACCGCGATGGTCGGTTTACTTCGCGTCTTCGGGAAACGTTTCAATCTGCTCTCGGTACTACTCTTAATCTAAGTACCGCTTTCCATCCCCAAACCGATGGTCAGACTGAAAGAACGATTCGCACCCTTGAAGACATGCTTCGCTCGTGTGTCATAGATTTTGGTGGTAATTGGGACGCGTGCTTACCTTTAGTCAAATTCTCGTACAATAACAGTTATCATTCTAGCATACAAATGGCACCATTTGAGGCATTATACGGAAGGAAATGTCGATCGCCTATTGTGTGGCACGAGATCGGAGACGCGTAAATTACCGGTCCTGAGCTGTTGCAAGAAACGACTGACAAAATCCTATGCCAACATACTTTAAACAAGTTATAATATCGGTAGGATATCAACTTGTATGCCCGTTAAGGTTTTAAAATCAAACTATGCCTCATAAGGGCATTTTGGTAATTTTACAATTTATAAAAGGAGCTTGCGAGAAAACTGATGTCATGGTCATAAACATTCTGTAAAAATGTTTAAATTATGATATCATATCAGTAAGATGTAAAATATATCTGTGGTTTATGCTTTAAGACCAAACCATGCGCCGTAGGGGCATTTTGGTCATTTCACACACAGTTTTGAGAACTTATTTGGGATTCTGAGTTCATTACTTATACCTACTGTAAAAACATTTAAAATGGTTTATAAAATCAGTAGGTAACAAGTCTTGGTTCATAAATATGGTTTAAAACCATACTACGCGCCTAAACGGCGTTAATGTCGTTAGATGACGATTTATGTGAAGATTTATGAAATCTGATGTTATGACCAGCTTTGATTAGTTAAAATATTTTATTTGTCATAAAAAATCAGTAAGGAAAAGGTTTGGTTTGCATATCATGCTTAAAACTTGTTTTATGCGCCATAAGGGCATTATCTGTCACACCCCCAAAATCCACGTGCGGAATACCACCGCTTGGAGGCGCGACTGACCAGGATCCAGCCACCAATTATACCGAGTATTGGTTAATAGTAAAGATGTTCACCAACCACAATAGTTAGTAAACGTTTAAGGTTTAAAAGTTTTAAGTTCAAATAACAGCTTAAGTAAACAGCGGAAGCATAAACCAAACAGTTTCAAAACAAAGTTCATAATTCAAGATTATTTAGAACCCAACACATGGGTTAGACGACCACTACACATTCCCAAGCTGCAAGCTCCTGAGTCACTGGGTACCTGCAAAGCATGCAGTAGGGTATCAACAAAAATGTTGGCGAGTCCACGAGTTGTCCAGTTTTAATTACCAAAAACTTGTTTCACCAGTTAATTTATCCGTTTATACATGCGATGGGGAGCTACCCCATAAGTAAGCGACTAAACTGTTTTTCCAATACCGAATACTTACTTAACCGTACATTTCCGTAGTGCCCCGTTGTCAATGTTCTATCATCATTGACGGTTTGCCAGAGTTCATTAGTTCACTCCCGTTCCTAGTAACAAGGGTCGGTGTGAGGCTGGTTACACCTAAATAGCGCTATTAACTAATAACCCGTTCGCCAGGCCCCGGTGACTAATCGGTATTAAATGGTAGGGACTTAAGTGATAGAGTTTCGTTTAGTGTTGCTTGTTGCATTCCGTATAAACAATAATTAACCAAGAGTTCCCAGTAACAAGGGAAGTAAGTAAGTTTGTTCCCAGTAACAAGGGAAGAAAAGTAAGTTTGTATCCCTTACGCGGGGATAGCGTTGATTAAGTTTCCGTTTCCCAAAACCACCGGGAACGCATGCTTTAATAGTTGTGAACTCACCTTGGGTTGCTAGGCAGTTTAGTTTACTTGGTCAAGCAAGCTGGTCACCACGTCCTAACATGGTTACCAGTTTTTGGGTCAGGTTTGGGTACAAAGAAGTCACGTATATCTACACATAGCTAACACATTGAATGCATAACATATGATTATCCAGCAAGTTATCGAGCCTATTCTAATACGTAGCAGTTAAACAGTAAACGTCAACACCTGTCATACAAATCATAAGTGTTATTGGGCCCATCCGATCATACTAACAGTTAACAGCATCACAGAATCCAAATAGAACGGTATGCACAGTCCACACATTTTTGGCCCAATAACGGAGACAAGCAGCCCATTCGAGACAAGGTGGTCTCGACTCGAGAACGTGCGGTCTCGAGTCGCAACCATGAGATCTCGAATAATGCCGGTATGAGTCGCAATCTTGGAGGTCTCGAGTCCAGTCTCGAGTCGGGATCATGAGATCTCGAGTCGAGACCTTGCTGATTTCAAGTCCCTGATGTCTGCTTTGTCTGGTCTCGAGTTGTCACGTATGGTCTCGAGTCGCAATCACGTGTTCTCGAGTTGTAGTTTGATGGTCTCGAGTCGAGACAGGAGGTCTCGACTCGCACACCTGATGACCAAGAACTTCTAGAACCTGTCCGATCGTACTATCCAATAGAATTGCAATTTCATGTAATTGTGTACTAACCTATCAAATTATACCAACATGTTTTCTTGTCTACAATGTAATCAAAATAGATCAAACAACAGGTTTTTCAAATGTTCAAGGCACATTCATCATCTATTCATGTTGTTCATCATATAGTCAAGCTATTCATTGTGCATATACATTCAAATCGGATCCGGAAATATGTCATCCTAGTACCTACGCATGCAACTTTGAAAGTATTTTCAGCAACATTTACTATCATTAATACATAACTCATGATTGCATCAAATAGCACCTTAGTCATGTATCAAAACTCATTGAATGGCCTTAACACCTCATTACTCTATCATACTTTTACCAACCCGATCACATATCAACATGAAGGAACATTGTTAATCACTCAAATCAAGTAAGACATACTACTCATAACATCAAGCAAGCACCTTCATCATAAATAAACAACAACTTTTATGTATTTAACTAAGAGAGACACTAACTGGCTAGGAATCAAGGTGTGAGAATATGAAGAAATCGATGGATAAACTTCAAAACGAGATCCCAAGCTTGAACCGTTGTTCTTGGTTTGAATCCGAGAGATGGTGGAAGAGGTAGTGCTTGGTTGTTAGGGTTTAAGGCTTTTTAGAGAGAGGAAGGATGAGGATGAAATGAGAGAGAGTTTAAAGGAGAGTGTGTGTGAGGGTTTTAGGTTCTTATAAGAGGTGGTGCACCCTAAGTGGGTTCCGGATGGATTAAAGGAGGGGTATGGCCCAAACGGCCCAACTGTTTACTCGAGACCGAGTGTTCTCGAGTCGTGTTCGCGGTCTCGGCCCACTACAAATATATATATATATATATATATGTATACACTACATATACACACTCACATAGAATAAGAAGATAACACAACTTTCATTTAATATCATATATACACACAATGAAATTACAAGATATTTGCTCGGGAAAACCTAGAGTGTCACATTATCCCCAAGTTTTAAGAACTTTCGTCCCGAAAGTTAAGGCAGCCACTGACAAGCTAGTGTAAGTGAGAACGTTTCAACGGGGTGTCACATCATCCCCCCGTTAATTTGGAATTTCGTCCCGAAATTCGGCTGTAGCTTCAGTGCTGGAAGTTTCATTTGGGAACAACTGGGGATACTTGCGCTTCATCTGGTCTTCCCGCTCCCAGGTAAACTCTGGGCCACGGCGTGAGTTCCAACGAACTCGCACGAGAGGTATCTGGCTACGTTTGAGGGTTTTGATCTCACGATCCGTGATCTCAATCGGTTCCTCAGTAAAGTGTAGTTGTTCGTCAATAGTAAGTTCCTTGAAAGGAATGATGAGTGTTTCATCTGACAGACACTTCTTCAGATTAGACACGTGGAAGACGTTGTGCACAGCACTCAGTTCTTCAGGCAGATTCAATCTGTAAGCGACCTTACCGATCTTTTCGGTAATTTCAAAGGGTCCGACATATCTCGGATTTAGCTTGCCCCGTTTTCCAAAACGAACCACACCCTTCCAGGGTGAGACTTTAAGTAGAGCCCGGTCACCAACCTGGAACTCTAGCGGTTTCCTATCCTTATCAGCGTAGCTCTTCTGACGGTCACGAGCTGCCGCCATGCGTTGCCTAATCTGGGCAATCTTTTCTGTAGTGTCTACTGCATGTTATGGGCCTGTGATCTGGCTGTCACCAACCTCCGCCCAGCAGAGAAGCGATCGGCATTTATGACCGTACAATGCCTCAAAGGGTGCCGCCTGAATGCTGGTGTGGTAGCTGTTGTTGTAGGAGAATTCCACTAACGGTAGGTGCTTCTCCCAATTTTTGCCAAAATCGATCACACATGCCTTAAGCATGTCTTCGAGGGTTTGGATGGTGCGTTCAGATTGCCCATCCGTTTGCGGATGATAAGCGGTGCTCATGTCTAAACGTGAGCCAAAAGATTTGTGCATAGCTTGCCACAACTCAGAAGTAAAACGCGCATCTCGATCGGAAATAATAGAGGTTGGCACTCCGTGCTTCGAAACCACTTCCTTTAAGTATACCTCTGCTAAGGTAGAGAACTTGTCTGTTTCTTTAATAGCAAAAAAGTGTGCAGACTTAGTTAATCGGTCCACTATTACCCAAATGGTGTCATTCCCGCGTTGAGACCTAGGCAGGCTAGTGACAAAGTCCATGGAAATTTGCTCCCATTTCCATTGCGGGATTTCTGGTTGTTGGAGTAGGCCCGATGGTTTCTGATACTCAGCCTTGACTCTTGCACAAGTCAAACATTTTCTGACATAGGTTGCTATGTGGGCCTTCATGCCAGGCCACCAGTATGTAGTCTTTAAGTCGTGGTACATCTTATCCGAACCAGGATGTACTGAGTAACGGGATTTATGGGCTTCATCCATTACAAGCTAGCGCAAATTCCCATGAAGTGGGACCCATATACGCCCGTTTACGTAGTAAGCACCATCTTCTTTTTGTTCTAGCCGTTTCCTTGATCCTCGCAGGGACTCAGCCCTGACGTTCTCGGCTTTCAATGCTTCGACCTGAGCATTTCGGATTTGCGTAGGGAGGTTCGAGTGGATGGTGAGCTGTAAGGCACGAACACGCTTAGGTTTGGTTTCCTTCCTGCTGAGGGCATCTGCCACCACATTAGCCTTGCCCGGATGATATTTAATCGCGCACTCGTAGTCGTTTAGAAGTTCGACCCATCGGCGTTGCCGCATATTCAACTCCTTTTGTTCCATTATGTGTTGGAGACTCTTGTGATCAGTGTAAATCGTGCATTTGGAACCGTATAGATAATGTCTCCAAATCTTGAGCGCGAAAACCACAGCTCCGAATTCTAAGTCGTGTGTCGTGTAGTTCCGTTCGTGGATCTTGAGTTGTCGCGAGGCGTAAGCAATAACCTTCTCGCGTTGCATCAATACGCAGCCAAGTCCTTGAATAGAAGCGTCGCAGTAAACAACAAAATCGTCGGTACCTTCAGGAAAGGAGAGAATAGGAGCACTACAAAGGTTCTTCTTTAGTTCCTGGAAGGCAGATTCCTGAGCATCACTCCATTTGTAAGCAACACCCTTCTGAGTGAGGGTCGTAAGTGGTTGAGCGATCTTAGAAAATCCCTTGATAAATCTTCGATAGTATCCTACCAATCCCAAGAATTGGCGGACTTCGGTCGGAGTCTTAGGTACAGGCCAATTCTTAATGGATTCGACCTTAGCGGGGTCAACATGAATCCCTTCCTGATTGATGATGTGCCCAAGGAAATGGACTTCTCTAAGCCAGAAATCACATTTCGAGAATTTGGCGTACAGTTGCTCATTGCAAAGGAGTTCGAGAATAAGACGCAGGTGTTGTTCATGCTCCTCTTGACTCTTCTAGTAGATTAAGATGTCGTCGATAAACACAATTACGAACTTGTCGAGGTAGGGTTTGCATACTCGGTTCATGAGATCCATGAAGATCGCAGGTGCGTTGGTCATTCCGAAAGGCATAACAAGGAATTCGTAGTGACCATAGCGGGTTCTGAAAGCCGTCTTAGAGATGTCCTCATCGCGGACTCTCAGCTGGTGATAACCCGATCGCAGATCGATCTTGGAATAATAGCTCGACCCTTGCAGCTGATCGAACAAGTCATCGATACGGGGAAGTGGATAACGGTTCTTGATGGTAACCTTGTTCAGTTCGCGGTAATCAATGCACATTCGGAATGTGCCATCCTTCTTTTTGACGAAGAGCACTGGGGCTACCCAGGGTGATGAGCTAGGACGGATAAAACCTTTGTCCAGAAGTTCTTGTAGTTGAGTAGAAAGTTCCTTGAGTTCTGCGGGAGCTAGACGATAAGGTGCACGAGCTATAGGCGCTGCTCCGGGGGTTAGCTCGATTTGAAATTCGACCTGACGGTGGGGAGGGAGTCCGGGTAGTTCTTCAGGAAATACCTTAGGATAGTCGCGTACAACAGGAAAATCTTCAATCCTGCTTTCTTCTTTCTGTGTGTCGGCAACAAGTGCTAAGATAGCGGTGTGCCCCTTTCGTAAACACTTCTAGGCTTTTAAGAATGAAATGATGCCTGTGACTTCTCCGCTTTTGTCGCCTTGAACTATAAGGGGTTTGCCAGGAGGACGAGGGATACGAACAGCTTTCTCTTGGCAGAGGATTTCAGCTCGATGCTTGGATAACCACTCCATACCAATGACGACGTCGAAGCTTCCGAGAATGATGGGGAAGAGATCGATACAAAAGGTCTGACCAGACAACTCTAATTTGCAGTTACGTATTACGTGTGAGGCCTCGAGGTTTCTACCATTAGCTATCTCAACGATGTGCTTAGAGCTTAACGACGTAAGAGTGGACTTAAGTTTCTTACTAATACGTAGGGATACATAACTAGCATCTGCTCCGGAATCAAATAGTACGGAAACATAACGATCATTAAGTAGGAACTTACCCGCCACAACGTTGGGGTCATTCCTTGCTTCTCCAGCTCCAATCACAAAAGCCCTTCCTCTTGCACCATTTCCAGCATTGTTGTTATTGTTCCCAGTACCCTGATTGTTGTTGTTCTGATTCTGGTTCAGCTGAGGGCAATCCTTTCGCATGTGCCCTATTGCCCCACATTTGTAGCATTCACGATTGTTTCCTTGCTGCTGCTGTTGCTGTGGTTGATGCTGATTCTGCCTAGCTGGGAACTGGCTTCGGCAGTCTTTGGCTTCATGCCCCATCTTGTAGCATCGCTGACATTGACCTTTGCCACATGGCCCACTGTGGTGTCGGTTACATTTGTTACACTTGGGGTGGTTTCCTCGATAACCACCCTGTTGCTGAGGGCCTTTGTTGTTTTCAGTCTTCCTTTGTTGAACTGGGGCCTGAGTGGGGTTAGCATCCTTTCCCTGACTTCCATCCCACTTTCGTTTGTTATCGCTAGAAGTTCCAGCAGCAGTACCGATCCTCTTGGGCAACTTGCCCTCCTCCACAGCCTGATTGGTGAGTTTGTGAGCAAGACGAACCACGGGCT
>JARYGA010045904.1:0-18451 GCA_030545235.1 Helianthus tuberosus | reverse complement strand
CGGTATGCTAAGCTAAGTGCTCACAATAAATCAGTCAAGTCCTATAGTGCACGTATACTCAATCAGTTCACGTTCGTAATGTTTCACATGTAACAAGCATCACAGTAATATCACAGAGTGTTTGACAGTTCATAACACGCAACACAAGCAGTTAATTGCATCTATACATGTAACAGAGTTGGCATCTAGCAAATCTAACAAATTAACTGAGTGAATAAAGTTAACGGAGTTCAATGGAATAACAGAATTAATCCACTTAATTTGAAATAATAAATAATCAGAGTAAGTCAGTTAACTCAGTTAATCAACTTAACAGAATTATCATCTAGCAGAGTTACTCAAACAATGAGGTTATAAACTTACATATTTAACAAGGTTAAATAAACTAACTAAGTTATTCCAATGATTAGTTAAGCTAAATAACATAATTAATAACATTAATTATTAACAGTAGCTTGTTGCTTAAACAAACAAAAGTGCCGAAAACACATGAAGAGCCGAAATCCCCTAAGTGCCGAAATCCCCTAATGTTGCCGAAAACACACATGGGGCCGAAAACCAACTAGTGCCGAAAACAAACATGTGGGCCGAAAACCCTTATAGCCGAAAACCAAACATGTGGCCGAAAACCCTTACTGGGCCGAAAACCCTTTGGGCTGAACTGTTTGGGCCGAAATCACTTTAAGTGATTTCGTCCAGCTTCTTTTGTGGGGGTGTTTTCGCCAGTCATCATCATCATCAACAAACTTACAGTAACATAAAAACCCAGCAAATTCCAATCCCATTTCTTATCAGATTCAACCCTTTTGTACAAACAATCAAACAAACAAAAGCTAGAACATTTGTTTAGATATCTACTCATCTGTATTCTCATAATTAACATCCAACAACAATCATAGTGTTTATCATTCATTAACATATACCCACTGTAACTTCTAAACATCCAATATTCAAACAGTTCATAGATAATAATTATCTAACAATCACACCATGAACAAATCACATAATATAAATGTATACAAACATCATGATTAAACATCCAAAATCATACGATATGCAACAAGAAACAACTTGAATCATGAAATCACTAACCAAGGATTAAACAGAGGTTTTTGCTTCAAAGGAGGAACTCTTTTGTTGGGTTTTCAGAGGTAGTGAGAGACAATTGTGATAAGATAATGTTTGATAAATGTGAAACTTGTCTGGGAAGATTGTTTATAAAATATCTCAATCCCCCACTGGGCCAAGGCCCAGTCTCTGATTTTGTTGGTCATGGCTGGACGAAAACACTTATAGTGTTTTTGTCACACCCCCAAAATCCACATGCGGAGTACCACCGCTTGGAGGCGTGACTGACCAGGATCCAGCCACCAATTATACTGAGCGTTGGTTAGTAATAAAAATGTTCGCCAACCACAATGGTTAGTAAACATCATAGTTTAAAGTTCAAGAGTTTAAGTTTAAGTAACAGTCTGAATAAGTCGCGGAAGCATAGGCAAACAATTTAAAACAAGGTTCATAGTTCAAGTTTATTTAGAACCCAACGCATGGGTTAGACGACCACTACACATCCCCAAGTAGCAAGCTCCTGAGTCACTGGGTACCTGCAAAGCATGCAGTAGGGTATCAACAAAAATGTTGGCGAGTTCACGAGTTGTCCAGTTTTAATTACCAAAAAACTTGTTTCGCTAGTTAATTTATCCGTTTATACATGCGATGGGGAGCTACCCCACAAGTAAGCTACTAAACAGTTTTTCCAATACCGAATACTTACTTAACCGTACGTTTCCGCAGTGCCCCGTTTGTCAATGTTCTATCATCATTGACGGTTTGCCAGAGTACATTAGTTCACTCCCGTTCCCAGTAACAAGGGTCGGTGTGAGGCTGGTTACACCTAAATAGCGCTATCAACTAATAACCCGTTCGCCAGGCCCCGGCGATTAATCGGTATTATGTAGTGAGGACTTGAGTGATAGAGTTTCGTTTAGTGTTGCTTGTTGCATTACCGTATAAACAATAATTAACTAAGTTTGTATCCCAGTAACAAGGGAAGAAAAGTAAGTTTGTATCCCTTACAAAGGGATAGTGTTGTTTTTAAGTCCGTTTCCCAAACCACCGGGAATGCATGCTTTAAGTTGTGAACTCACCTTGGATTGCTCGGCAGTTTAGTTTACTTGGTCAAGTGTGCAGGTCACCACGTCCTAACATGGTTACCAGTATGGGTTAAGCCCGGGTACAATAAGTCACGTAGAATCTACACGTAACTAACACATAGCATGCATATCATACAATTATCCTTTAAGTTAGAGTGCTTGTTCTAATGTTTGATCAGTCGACTAGTAACAGTTAACACATTACATATATGCCATACAAGCGTGTACAGTATCGGGCCTATCCTAACAGTTAAGCAGTTAAACAACACACAACCCAGTCAAACAGTAGCCGGAATACACAGCCCAAAACCATTCGGTTAACAGTGCGCCCAAAGACTATGGCCCAGGTACTAAGTCAAGTAGTTCCAGTCGAGACTAGGTGGTCTCGAGTCGAGACCGAGAGGTCTCGAGTCGCAGCCAAGTGGTCTCGGGTTGTAGTGGTCAAGACCGAGAGGTCTCGAGTCATGCAAGTATGAGTCGCAACCTCGGAAGTCTCGAGCTTAGTCTCGAGTCGAGAACAGGAGGTCTCGAGTCGAGATCTTGACTGTCTCGGGTCCTTGATGCATGCCGCTGGGTCTCGAGTCGCAACCGAAATGAGACAGTTGTTGAGTCGAGACCACTGAGGAATCTTTCTAGAACCTGTCCTAACTTTTGTACTATCCAATCATCATGCACAAACATGCTCCCAATTTTGTACACACACAGAAACGGATCAAATCCTCAAATTTCAAATATTCTAAGCATATTCATACAGTTCTTCATTCATTCCAAACTATTCATCATGCACATTCATTCAAATCCAATATTCTAAATCTATACTTGTAACTTTGGAAGCACATCAGCAAACAATTTCATCAATCATGTGAATACCTCATGGCAATAACATCAGATTGTTGTTCCAGTCATTATGTTATCACAAATCAGTTTTATAGTTGAACCTATCATGTGAGCACCTAACCTTTCCTATCCTAAATCATGTTTGCATCATATAAACCCTAGTCATGAATCGGACCTCATTAAACAATCTTAACACATCACTTTATTATCATACTTCTACCAAATAGTTCACACATCATCATTGAAGGAGCATTGTTAATCATTTAAATCTAGCAAAACACACTACTCATATCATCAAGAAATCACCTATAAAGCACATCATCAAACAATTAAAACATGGCAAACAATCCAGACTCACTGACCGAAGGTAGGGTGTGTAAGGATGATGGATCGAGCTTCACGGTCCTCGTCTCCTAGCTAGATATCGCCGGTTCTTCTCAGAAGGGTGGAGGATGTTAGTGGGATTTTAGGTTTTCTAGAGAGAGAGAGAGGATGAGAGGAGAGAGAGAGAGGATAAGGAATGTTTGGGATTGTGCTAATAATTTTGATGGTAAGAAGGGGAATGTCGGCTAGGTTATAGGGTTATATACACACCTTGGGCCTTGTGCGGTCTCGAGTGGACTTCGGCTGTTTGGGCCGGCTAGCGTATGAGGTGAGTGGCCTGTTATAATAATCCAGTAGATTCCGAGTCGAGACCAAGCGATCTCGAGTCGGAACCGTTGTCTCGGCTCAACGTACTTATCGTAACTATAACTATATAGTACACATAATACACCACAAACCACATAATGCGCAGAAGTAACACAAGTTCTCATCTAATATGTATATACACTTAACACTATTCAAAATAGAGTTGTTCGGGAAAACCTAGAGTGTCACAGTTTTCACCACTTGGGTGATTTCATGATACTTGTTTACAGTAGAAGTTCCATCTTTGTTTAACATGTTAAATAATAACACCTTATTAACATACAATCACACATAATAAATATTATGGATTTCCAAGTACAAAAATATTAATCAAAATACGATATAACGTATTACGAAGGTTAGCGTTGTGAAACAACGAGTCGTATTAACAAACAACTAAATAAAAAAAAATTAACGTGCACTAAATGCGAAGATAGAATCTTGGAAACTCGAGTTGTCACATTATCCCCAACTTGAAAGAAATTTCGTCCCGAAATTTAGCATGCGGTTACTGAGGAAGCTAGGTAAGTTATCGTTTACTGGTTTTCTTGGGGTGTCACCTCATCCCCCCGTTGATTTGGAATTTCTTCCCGAAATTCTGTAGTAGCTTCAGCCTCAGTAGTAGTTGCATTGTTTTCGAACAACTGGGGATATTTGAGTTCCATTTGGTCTTCGCGTTCCCAGGTGAACTCTGGGCCACGACGGGAGTTCCAACGAACTCGAACAAGTGGTATTCTGGTGTTCTTGAGGACCTTAACATCCCGGTCCGTGATTTCAACTGGTTCCTCAACGAAATGCAATTGTTCGTCGATAGTGAGCTCCTTCAGAGGAACTATGAAGGTCTCATCTGACTGCCACTTCTTCAGATTCGACACATGAAAGACGTTGTGAACTGCACTGAGTTCAGCTGGTAAGTTCAGTCTGTAGGCCACTTTGCCTATCTTTTCTATGACTTCAAATGGTCCAACGTATCGTGGATTGAGCTTGCCTCGTTTGCCAAAACGAACAACACCCTTCCAGGGTGAAACTTTGAGTAGTGCTCGATCCCCAACCTGGAATTCGAGTATTTTCCTGTCTTTATCGGCGTATACTTTCTGACGGTCACGAGCTGCAGCCATGCGTTGTCGTATTTGAGCAATCTTTTCAGTAGTATCAACTACCATTTCTGGACCTGTGATCTGACTGTCACCCACCTCTGCCCAACAAAGAGGTGATCGGCATTTACGCCCGTACAATGCCTCAAATGGAGCAGCTTTAATGCTGGTGTGGTAACTGTTGTTGTATGAAAATTCCACAAGTGGCAGATGCTTTTCCCAGCCCTTGCCAAAGTCAATTACGCACGCCCGAAGCATGTCTTCTAGAGTTTGAATAGTGCGCTCAGACTGCCCGTCTGTCTGAGGATGATAAGCCGTGCTCATGTCTAGACGAGAGCCAAAAGATTTGTGCATTGCTTGCCACAATTCTGAAGTAAAACGTGCATCACGATCGGAGATAATAGAGGTGGGCACCCCGTGCCTCGAGACAACTTCCTTAAGGTATACGTCTGCTAGAGTGGAAAACTTATCCGTTTCCTTGATAGCCAAGAAGTGAGCAGACTTTGTGAGTCGATCCACGATCACCCAAATAGTATCATTTCCGCGCTGAGATCTAGGCAGGCCAGTAACAAAATCCATGGAAATTTGCTCCCATTTCCATTGTGGTATCTCAGGTTGTTGGAGTGGGCCTGATGGTTTCTGATATTCCGCTTTGACTCTCGCACAAGTCAAACACTTGTTAACGTAAGTTGCTATGTGGGCCTTCATGCTAGGCCACCAATATGTAGTTCTGAGGTCGTGGTACATTTTATCTGAACCAGGATGTACTGAGTAGCGAGACTTATGAGCTTCATCCATTACAAGCTCGCGTAAATTACCATAGAGTGGGACCCAGATGCGTCCGGTTACATAATAGGCGTCGTCTGCCCTTTGTTCTAACCGTTGCCTTGAGCCGCGTAGGGCTTCAGCCCTGACGTTTTCTGGTTTCAATGCTTCTACCTGAGCATCTCGTATCTGTGAAGGGAGACTAGACTGAATAGTGAGTTGCAACGCTCGTACACGCCTAGGTGTAGTATCCTTTCGACTGAGGGCGTCGGCCACCACATTGGCTTTGCCCGGATGATACTTTATAGCACATTCGTAATCGTTCAGTAACTCGACCCATCGACGTTGTCGCATGTTCAATTCTTTCTGCTTGAAGATATGCTCAAGACTTCTGTGATCGGTGTAGATGGTGCACTTGGTGCCATACAGATAATGTCTCCATATCTTGAGTGCAAAGACAACAGCTCCAAGCTCTAAATCGTGCGTAGTGTAATTCCGTTCGTGAATCTTAAGTTGGCGCGAAGCATAAGCAATAACTTTATCCCGTTGCATCAACACACATCCAAGACCTTGGATGGATGCGTCGCAGTAGACTACAAAATCGTCCGTGCCTTCAGGCAATGAGAGGATAGGTGCGCTACAGAGTCTATCCTTTAGGTGTTGAAACGCTGTTTCCTGTGTATCACTCCAACGGTAAACAACACCTTTCTGTGTCAGTAAAGTAAGCGGCTGAGCAATCTTTGAGAAGTCTTTGATGAACCGTCTGTAATAACCCGCCAAACCCAAGAATTGGCGTATTTCTGTTGGTGTACGAGGTGTAGGCCAGTTCTTGATCGAATCTACCTTGGATGGATCAACATGAATCCCATCCTTGTTTACCACGTGGCCTAGAAAGTGGACTTCACGAAGCCAGAAGTCGCATTTTGAAAACTTAGCATACAGTTGTTCCGTTCGAAGGAGTTCCAGAATAAGTCGTAAATGCTGTTCGTGTTCCTCCCGATTCTTCGAGTAGATCAGGATGTCATCAATAAAAACAATAACAAACTTGTCAAGATAAGATCCATGAAAACCGCAGGCGCGTTCGTTAGCCCGAATGGCATGACCAAAAACTCGTAATGACCGTAGCGAGTTCTGAATGCTGTTTTGGAGACGTCCTCATCCCGGACTCTCAGTTGATGGTAACCTGACCTCAGATCAATCTTTGAGTAATAGATCGACCCTTGTAACTGGTCGAATAAGTCGTCGATGCGTGGAAGTGGATAACGATTCTTCACCGTCACCCTGTTCAGTTCGCGGTAATCTATGCACATACGAAAAGTACCGTCTTTCTTCTTTACAAATAATACTGGAGCTCCCCATGGCGAAGAGCTAGGACGTATGAAACCCTTTTCCAAGAGTTCTTGCAATTGCTTAGACAGTTCTTCCAGTTCAGTTGGAGCTAAACGGTAAGGCGCTCGAGCTATGGGTGCTGCTCCTGGAGCTAGCTCGATCTGAAATTCGACCTGGCGATGAGGCGGTAACCCAGGTAACTCTTCTGGAAACACTTGAGGAAAGTCGCGCACTACAGGAATATCCCCAATCTTTTTCTCTGTCGTCAATGTATCAGTAACGAGTGATAAGATAGCTACGTGGCCCTTTCGCAGACACTTCTGAGCCTTCAAGAAGGAGATGATGCCACTCACGACACCACTCTTGTCGCCTTGAACTTCGAGAGGTTCTTTGCCAGAACGAGGAATACGAATGATCTTCTCCTTGCATAGGATCTCTGCTTGCTGTTGGGATAACCAATCCATACCGATGACAATGTCGAAACTACTCAGAGTTATAGGAATGAGATCTATAGAGAAAGTCTGACCAGCGAGGATAAGATTACAACCCTGAACTATGTGTGTGGCCTCTAGACTTTTACCGTTAGCTAACACTACGACATGTTTGGTGTTCAAAAGTGTTGGTGCGCGTTTAAGCATTTGACTAACGTTCAGGGACATATAACTGGTATCCGCACCCGAATCAAATACTACGGTAACATAAAAGTCGTCGAGAAGAAACTTACCCGTAACCACATTAGGATCGTTCCTTGCGTCACTCTGACCAATCACAAATAAACGACCCTTTGCACCATTGTTGTTGTTGTTTCCCCCATTGTTATTCCCACTGCCCTGATTATTGTTGTTATTCTGATTCTGGTTTAACTGGGGGCAGTTCCGCTTGAAATGACCTTCAGCCCCACACTGAAAGCATGTCTTATTTCCTTGCTGTTGTTGCTGTGACTGGTTTCGTGGAACGGGTGACTGTTGTTGCTGGTTCTGATTCGCAGGCCTTGAGCTCCTGCAATCTTTAGCTTCATGACCTACCCTTAGACATCTCTGACAGCGGCCTTTACGACACTGACCACTGTGGTGTTTGTTGCACCTGTTACATAGTGGATGAATTCCCCGATATCCACTCTGCCCCTGACCACCAGACGATTGCTGACTCGGACTCTGATAATCACTAGTCTTGCGCTGCTGCTGTGCTTGAGACTGTACAGTAGCTGAACCCCTGCTGGAATCCCCTTCCCATTTCCGTTTGTTGTCGCTGGGAGTAGCAGGAGTAGCTGGAGTGGTAACGGTAGTAGCGCTGATACGTTTAGGCAGCCTGTTCTGTTCCACCGCCTGATCGGTGAGGCGATGAGCTAGCTTTACGATCTGTTGAATAGTGCCAAGATTCGCTGAGGTTACGTGACTTTGAATCTCCGGCACCAGACCATTGAGATACAGTTCGATACGCTTAATGGGAGGGTCCACCATAGTAGGACACAGAATAGCCAACTCATTCGATCTTCTGGTGTACGCTTCAATTTCTGACCCCGTCATTTTCAAATGGTAAAACTCTACCTCCAGCTTATGAATATCATCACGGCTACAGTATTCCTCTTTAATCAATTCCTTGAAACCGTTCCAAGGTGTGGCGTTAGCAACAGCCAACCCTAACATCTGAACTTGCGCATTCCACCAAGTCAGCGCAATGCCTTCTAGAGTACTAGTGGCGTACTTCACCCTGCGAGCCTCAGGGCATTCGCACATTTCAAATACGGACTCGAGCTTTTCAAACCAATGGAGGAGTCCAACCGCTCCTTCCGTGCCACTAAAAGTAGTAGGACGACAGTCCATGAAAGTTTTGAAGGTACAAACTGGTGGCTGAGCGTGCTGACCTGTTGTATATAAGAATCCAGTACAAGATTAAAACACAAGAGTTGGTTTAGGAGTGTAGGATCTAAAGATCCTAGTGTGAGTTACAACTGCAGGGTATACCTCCTGCTTGTGCGGCTACAAGTGCCTCAGCAACTCGCTCGTTAATGAGAGCCGTCAACTGGGCTTGTGTCATGTTAATGCGTCCAGACATGATCTTCATAGCAAAGATAACATAAGTGAGAGAGGTTCGCGAGTAGTGCAATAACAAAAGAGAATAATCACACAAGTGTTCTCATGCAATAGTGTTAAGTTAACCTAAGCATACCCGGAGCAAAGTTCTATGCAATTCTAGCAAGTAGGCAATAAAACATATACCATATTACCTATGATGAGTCTTGCACGTGGAGCGAGGCGTCGTTGTGGATCGTTGAACACTGTTCTGGTTATAGTCTGGTTTTAATAAAAACGTTTTCCCCTTATTAAAACCGAGTTCTCTATAACCAATGGCTCTGATACCAATCTGTCACACCCCCAAAATCCACACGCGGAGTACTACCGCTTGGAGGCGTGACATGACCAAGATCAAGCCTCCAATCATATTGAACATAAGTATATAGTAAAAGTCATTCATCAATACGATAGGTGTTTCCAAAACTAAATATAAACAAGTTTGTAGCGGAAGCATTAATGTAAAACCCAACATAAGTTTAAGTACAAAAAGTCATAATGTTTAACAACACATTCACGATCCATATCCACAACGACCGTGCCTCCCGTGCAAGCTCCAAAAGTACCTATGGTCCTGCAAGGCATGTAACAGAGAGTCAACAACTAGTTGAGCGAGTTCACAGTAGGTTATTCAGTTATAGTTTTCGTATTGTAAATCGTAAGTTCGTTTAGTAGTCATGTATCGTATGTAATATCATCGCGGCCCTCTAGGCATGTTTGCGAAGTTTAGTGGGGGTTTCCCATGTTTTCTAGACTAGGTATATTTGTATCGCGGCCCTCCAGGCATGTTTGCGAAGATTAAAGTATAGTTCGCGGCCATTACAGGCGTGTTTGCGAAGATTGTTCTAGTATCGCGGCCGATCCCGGCATGTTTGCGAAGAGAAGTATATGTATCACTAGTCTAGTAGTATCTACCATTGACCTTCCTCTCCCGAGGCCAATGGTATGTAATTTCAATAACTCTTAAGCATAATAATCAATCAACCCATTCCCAACCCCGGGAATCCCATGCCTTTGTAGAAGTGTGAACTCACCTTGTTTGCTCGGTATGCTAAGCTAAGTGCTCACAATAAATCAGTCAAGTCCTATAGTGCACGTATACTCAATCAGTTCACGTTCGTAATGTTTCACATGTAACAAGCATCACAGTAATATCACAGAGTGTTTGACAGTTCATAACACGCAACACAAGCAGTTAATTGCATCTATACATGTAACAGAGTTGGCATCTAGCAAATCTAACAAATTAACTGAGTGAATAAAGTTAACGGAGTTCAATGGAATAACAGAATTAATCCACTTAATTTGAAATAATAAATAATCAGAGTAAGTCAGTTAACTCAGTTAATCAACTTAACAGAATTATCATCTAGCAGAGTTACTCAAACAATGAGGTTATAAACTTACATATTTAACAAGGTTAAATAAACTAACTAAGTTATTCCAATGATTAGTTAAGCTAAATAACATAATTAATAACATTAATTATTAACAGTAGCTTGTTGCTTAAACAAACAAAAGTGCCGAAAACACATGAAGAGCCGAAATCCCCTAAGTGCCGAAATCCCCTAATGTTGCCGAAAACACACATGGGGCCGAAAACCAACTAGTGCCGAAAACAAACATGTGGGCCGAAAACCCTTATAGCCGAAAACCAAACATGTGGCCGAAAACCCTTACTGGGCCGAAAACCCTTTGGGCTGAACTGTTTGGGCCGAAATCACTTTAAGTGATTTCGTCCAGCTTCTTTTGTGGGGGTGTTTTCGCCAGTCATCATCATCATCAACAAACTTACAGTAACATAAAAACCCAGCAAATTCCAATCCCATTTCTTATCAGATTCAACCCTTTTGTACAAACAATCAAACAAACAAAAGCTAGAACATTTGTTTAGATATCTACTCATCTGTATTCTCATAATTAACATCCAACAACAATCATAGTGTTTATCATTCATTAACATATACCCACTGTAACTTCCAAACATCCAATATTCAAACAGTTCATAGATAATAATTATCTAACAATCACACCATGAACAAATCACATAATATAAATGTATACAAACATCATGATTAAACATCCAAAATCATACGATATGCAACAAGAAACAACTTGAATCATGAAATCACTAACCAAGGATTAAACAGAGGTTTTTGCTTCAAAGGAGGAACTCTTTTGTTGGGTTTTCAGAGGTAGTGAGAGACAATTGTGATAAGATAATGTTTGATAAATGTGAAACTTTTCTGGGAAGATTGTTTATAAAATATCTCAATCCCCCACTGGGCCAAGGCCCAGTCTCTGATTTCGTTGGTCATGGCTGGACGAAAACACTTATAGTGTTTTCACCACTTGGGTGATTTCATGATACTTGTTTACAGTAGAAGTTCCATCTTTGTTTATGTGACAACCCGTAATTTACGGCTCCTAATTACGTAATTTACAAGTAATTAACGCAACAAATAATGGTGTTTACAGCACGAATTAACTTAATTAGGCCTTTGGAGTGCCTCGGAACGTTTATCCGACTTTACAGTACGCGTGTGAAGATTCGCGTGGAACCTGCGGAACATCAAACGACAACGAACTGATACCGTGCAAAATACTGACAACGCCGTCAAATATTAAATTTTTACGATATGTTTTAGCTTCGTAATTAAAATTTTAGTGACTACAGTCGGAACCGGATCGAAAAACGGATTAAGGATGGCAACGATATAATTTTTCACGATTATTACCGTTATCAACGCGCGAACGCGACTACAACGACTACCGACCGTATTTTTGTATAACGGGGTTCGGTTTTTGTCAACAGGTCTCGTAGGAATTACGGGCCGCTTAAACACGAGGATTGAGCTTGAGGGCCCTGGGCCCAAGCCCAAAAGCCACAAGCCTAAACCTGCACATAATACAAGATCTTGGCGAATCTTAACAAATCTTTGTAAGATCTCTAAAAATCTTAGTAAATATGTACAAAATCTTATTAAGATCCTACAAATCTAAACAAGATTCTCGATATCTCTACAATCTCTTCATGGGATCTTGATTCAAAGAATAAAGTATCTAACCTAAGTGCAATTTGATTACTCAAAGGAAAATAAAAACTCTTCACTCTATAAATAAAGACTATCACCTAAACCCTTTCACACTCACAACAATACTCATACAAAAAGAACCCTGCCTCTCTCTCTCGAATATAATTGCAGACAACAACTATCTTAAGCCAAACACCCTATCACACTTTCTGAGCTCCCTCTCCCACTTCCGTTTGTAGCAGCACATCCTCACCAACCTCTTGCTTCACCCCACACCCTCCTCTTCGGCAGATGAAACGACAACCACCACCATCGGTGGTGGTGAGTGACGGCCGGCGATGGCTTACGACGGCGATGAGCTCAGAGAAACGGAGAGAGAACAGGATCGAGAAGTAAGAGAGAGAGAGGAGCCAGAGAGAGAGAGAGGCGGCGAGGAGGGAGAAAGGACCGATGGTGGTGGTGAACGGCGGTAGGTGTCTCGGACCGCCGGTCGGTCCACTTTTTCCGGTGGTCGGTACCTTTACCCAGCGGTCCTTGTCTCGGCCCGACGTGTATCCCGGGTGAAGGTGGTTATATGACACGATTCAATTCCATTCATGTTCGGGTGCTCGGTTCAGGCAGGTCTCGGTCCAGTTCTGTTCGGGTTTCGGTTCGGGTTCCGGGTCAGCGGGTTCGAGTTTTGGTTCAGCTCATCCGGCTCAGTCAACAGGAAGGTTCGGGTCAGTTTTGTATACGATTCAGTCAACTCAGCGAGTCAACTCAGCGAGTCAACTCAGTTGACTCGGTTAACTCAGCAAGTTGACTCGGTCAACTCAACCGAGTCAACTCGGTCAACAGCAGCGAGTCAGCTCAGATGGTTCGGTTCGGGTCAAGCGGTTCGTTCAGACGGCTCGGTTTCGGTTTCAGTTGACTCGGTCAAACCGAGTCAACTCAGTCAAACTCAGTCAACTCAGCGAGTTGACTCGGTCAGCTCGACTTTCGACTCGAAGAAGTGGTAAAGATTTTAACGGCGTTACTATTTCGTGTTTTATACTTTTAACGTATCACGTGATAACGAGCTCTCGAAACCGACTAATTATAAATTACATTCGTTATATATTAGACAAGTTTGCACATAGTTGAATCTTGATTAAATTATGTTGAATTTTTGAAAATAAAGCGACAACTTGTGTTGTCGGGGCGTCCAAAAATAGAGGAAACTCTGCCCGTTTTTCGAGAAAAACCCTTAAACACGACACGTATTATATTTCAAAAACGACGCTTAAAGGAATTCGAGTTTATGATACTTCAAACCTTGATAATTCCAAACACTTTTACAAATAAATATAATGTTATATTTATTTCGAACGTCGTCAACTCGTATACTTTTACAAAATAAATATAGTTATATATTTATTCTAGATGTCGTACAACGCGAAATCTTTTACAAAAATAAATATGGTTTATATTTATTTTCAAACATAACAACTCGACGATTTCTTTATAAAATAAATATAACTCTTCATATTTATTTTATACGCCTAGACGGCATATACGTGTATTTTCGGCAAATATACACAAGACGTGATATATATAATACAAGTTATTATATACGAAACGCAATATACGATACGAGTTTGTTATATGATATTTTCATAGAAATATTCTTTTATACACATATGACTACTCGAGACGGCTAACACACCTACAACGATATATTTTTATATAAATATTTATTCATTTTTAAGTCTCCCGGAAACTAAGTCTTTTTCAAGACTTATTAAATTGCTACTGACATTAAACGAGACTTAACAAGTTTAACTTAATCATTTTTTTTATTAAGTTAACAATTTACCGTTGAATCGTCCGATTAACGATTCGGTAGAGCTCGATGGCACGTAGTTTAAATACTGCGTTTATTTAGAAACTTATTAGGTATTCCGTGTTAGGAATATTGTAGAATGCACGCTAGCGAGTCTCACTTTGGAAACGACATCAAGGAAGTCGTAATTAGCTAGCTTTGCACAGGAATATTCAGGCGAGTTCATAACCCCTACTTTTTACTGCTTTACATTTTTGTAAATGTTTTCGGGGTGGAAAGACATGCACATTTTGCAAAAACATACAAAGTTTTGAACTAACGCAAAACTCGTATTTCTAAATCATATTACGAAGGGATTTCGAGGAACACAAATGATTTACGAAAGGTTTATACTAAACATACCGGTTTTTACAAAAACAAATGCTTACTTTCGAAATGTAAATGATGTTCGGCCAGGGTGACCGGGGATTTGGTTAGGGTAACCAGGAAATCTGGTCAGGGTGACTAGGAGCCTGGTCAGGGTGACTAGGGATTTATTTTATACACGGTATGTTAACGTAAGGAGGTTTTAGATCATGTGAATGGGTAGTTAGAACACCGAGGGACTCGAGCGGTAGATCTATCTGGGTGTAGCGAGCCCAGCTCTAGGCCAAACGGACCTCTCGGAGGCTAACCACAACGGACCTGGAGTGACTTGGTTGCCCAACGCAAAAATCGGCTAGGTTGTGTCTTACTTACTTGCATTTCACAACATACTAATGGCCTTGCAAACCATTGGTGATCACAAGTCCTCTTACACTGCTACATACCAGGAATTTTATTCGTACGAAACATACTTGTTCATACAAATTAAATACCATGTTTTCTACAAAATTTAAGGCATAAGATTATGCGGGTCAAAGTCAGGGTGGGCATTGATGATTTCACGAACATTACAAAAACATGGTTTTATGAACATAACGTGTTACAAACACAACGTTTCCATATAACTTCGCAAGAAAATGGTTTTTAAATTCATTTTCTCAATACTACTTCAAAAACCGGTTATTCCGAAGATTTATTTCAAATCTTTCACAACTCAAAGGATTTATCTCAAACCTTTCACAACTCAAAAGATTTATCTTAAATCTTTTACGAACAAACTATGAACTCGCTCAACATTATGTTGATTTTTCTCGCATGTTCTTTCTCAGGTTGCATTTCTAATACAAGGCACGGTTGGAATAGGAGAACCATTGGAGATTCGAGTACTTAGCAGGCGTTCAGTTTCTAGAAGTCTATGCTTATTTGCTTCCGCTGTGCAATGAAGATACCAGTCCAGTCACGCCAGCTCTGATAATTTCGGGGTGTGACAGATTGGTATCAGAGCTATAGGTTACAGCGAATTAGGTTTCTGTTGTGATACCTAGGCTCTAACCTCACTTTCCTCTGGGAACTTAGACTATTAAGACGTTGAATACACACAGAACGCCTAGTACTCGAATATGGTCTCCAACCGTTGCCGAAAAACAAACAGTCAAAATTTCGTTTTCAAACATACGCTATTGTGATGTTTTACACACGGTACATGAAACGATTACATACAGTACACAACACTCTGAGAGTTTAGGAAACATGCAATTAAGACCTTCGGAAAAGGGAATTCAGTCGGGTGGCTGGATCAGTCTGAGAGGCTGGGAGGATAGTCTAGTGGGACTAGGAAGAGCAGTCTGGGAGGCTGGGAGGCTAGTGGGACTAGGAAGAGCAGTCTGGGAGGCTGGGAGGCTAGTGGGACTAGGAAGAGCAGTCTGAGAGGCTGGGAGGCTAGTGGGACTAGGAAGAGCAGTCTGAGAGGCTGGGAGGCTAGTGGGACTAGGAGAATTACTTGATTGCTTATTGGTGACTAACATGTGCATTCGGTTATATGATTGATTATTTGTGCATGTGTTTATTAAAGGTCATCACGTAGGAACCGCGAATATTAACTCGGGCACACACTATATTCCATATTGCCTATAATATTTTAACTTCCCGAGCAGGCAGCCTACGCATAACAAAACGAGTGCATAAGAATACATGCAACTCCATCCTTACGTCAACGGATGTCGGGGTACATCGCCTTCTACGCGGCACGCAACGCTAGTGCGCAGGTATACGTGAAACTTAAGCTATACATCAATGGAGGTTGAAATACGATTATCGAGGCGAGGCCTTTGAGAAGGAACGATGACGCAATTTAACGACGACGCTAGATTCCTGTCAGCAGGAGAACTAACGATCAGGAAACGACAACTTGTCACGCGATCCTGCAACGACACGAATCACGCCAGGGAGAAGACGATTGTCTCCGCATTTCCCCTCCCCCCCCCCCCCACCTAACTTACGACGAATACGCTATGTTCGACATTCCATGGTAATGTCACCTAACAATCGGACATCACACGAAACCCCAGGTAAAGTCCTCAAATTTCTTTTATTGAAATTTCGAATTTCACACTTACTGAGTAGATTTTCGTATCTCTACTCCTCTTAATGGTCATTGTATTACGATCATTGCTTTACAAGTTACATACATGGTTTTTCGTTGTGACCATGCCAAAAGTTTTCTTATCGATACATATATCTATTGTCGGATTTCGCTAAAACCAAGTTCAATTGTTTGAACTTGCTCATTACACTTATTCGATTCGAAACACCATATGATGTATTGGGAGCATCATATTCAAATCAATTTTTAACGAACACTTCATTTGTTCCGAGTCGTGGTAAACTTGTTTGGTATTCGACTCCTTTAAATTGTCTGTTGATTTCGACACCATGTGATGGTGATTTTCATTAATTTGAAGCTTGCGCTGAACTCGTTTACGCATCTTATGCACGAATCTAAATATTTATTTATTGATTGTTTTCCAATCCGGTTTATTATATCAAAGCAGTCTTGATACAATAGTGTGTTAAGACAATGGTACACCAATTCATTTCATATTCCGGTGTACCTCATAACAGTTCTTTCAACATCGATTGAATGCCTTGCGACATTCATTGCTTCTTCACCTTCGATCGAAAACATTGTCTCATTGACGTTCCATCTTCAATTGAAAATTCTTTGATGTTTGTTTGGAACAAACATTCATATTTACTTTACTACGCTTTCAATTGACTTCAAACACGGTGGATTTGTTTGATCACCGCTATTATTGACTTATTTGAAACACTACGACACCTTGTGGTGTCAGTACAAACTTGTAGCTTGGGCTAATCATGATTGGACGTTTCATGCGAAACACAGGTGATACTTGTTCGACCACCCCTATTATTGAATTGTTCCATTCAATACGACACCTTGTGGCGTCGGTATAACTTGCAGCTTGTGCTGATCATGGTCGAGCGTTTCATGCAAACTATTACATTTGAAATTGTCGATTCTAAGTTCATCTAGTGGATGTTATTGCTTCTAGAACTCATTCACATGTTATAAACGTTAATATGGAATTCGATTGGTCGAAGTTCCTGTTCATTGTTGGATCCTTGTTAACTTAGTCGCACTGATGACTGTCTCATTACGTCTCGTTTCCTTTTGACATCAATTACTGAGACACAAATTCTTTTAAACTGTTGGGATTCCTATTGTGAAGGAATGCCCTTGAATTCACATGATTCGAATAAGTCTTGTTCGACTACGCGGTCATTCACTTTGTTATTATTCGGACTTACCTGCGAATAACACAATTCTGAGGGGATGACATAGTCTAAATTTCGAGGACGAAATTCCTGTAACAGGGGGAGAATGTGACAACCCGTAATTTACGGCTCCTAATTACGTAATTTACAAGTAATTAACGCAACAAATAATGGTGTTTACAGCACGAATTAACTTAATTAGGCCTTTGGAGTGCCTCGGAACGTTTATCCGACTTTACAGTACGCGTGTGAAGATTCGCGTGGAACCTGCGGAACATCAAACGACAACGAACTGATACCGTGCAAAATACTGACAACGCCGTCAAATATTAAATTTTTACGATATGTTTTAGCTTCGTAATTAAAATTTTAGTGACTACAGTCGGAACCGGATCGAAAAACGGATTAAGGATGGCAACGATATAATTTTTCACGATTATTACCGTTATCAACGCGCGAACGCGACTACAACGACTACCGACCGTATTTTTGTATAACGGGGTTCGGTTTTTGTCAACAGGTCTCGTAGGAATTACGGGCCGCTTAAACACGAGGATTGAGCTTGAGGGCCCTGGGCCCAAGCCCAAAAGCCACAAGCCTAAACCTGCACATAATACAAGATCTTGGCGAATCTTAACAAATCTTTGTAAGATCTCTAAAAATCTTAGTAAATATGTACAAAATCTTATTAAGATCCTACAAATCTAAACAAGATTCTCGATATCTCTACAATCTCTTCATGGGATCTTGATTCAAAGAATAAAGTATCTAACCTAAGTGCAATTTGATTACTCAAAGGAAAATAAAAACTCTTCACTCTATAAATAAAGACTATCACCTAAACCCTTTCACACTCACAACAATACTCATACAAAAAGAACCCTGCCTCTCTCTCTCGAATATAATTGCAGACAACAACTATCTTAAGCCAAACACCCTATCACACTTTCTGAGCTCCCTCTCCCACTTCCGTTTGTAGCAGCACATCCTCACCAACCTCTTGCTTCACCCCACA
>JARYGA010045903.1:0-36106 GCA_030545235.1 Helianthus tuberosus | reverse complement strand
AAAAACCCAACCCTCTCCAGTCATCCAACACCACCTAAATGACCATAAACTTTCAGCAGAAGACATCCAGTACCAAAAGAACCTCCTTTTCATTAACACACACAACCATCCAGTCAATCGGTACTTTCCAAACAGTCTAACTAATAGTCTGCATGCAATTTTAGTAGTATACTTCCAGTTTTGACCTAGCTTAAACCTCCAATAGCCCAACAACCTTTCATCTTTCAGCCAACATCTAATTACCCTCCTGTTTTCACTATTTTGGCCAAGTTTAATTAATAATGACTAAAATGGTCTTAATAGTTTTGTTTAGTCTAGGCATGAAATACTCACAGTATAAAACTAAAAAACAAAGGAAATTAGTATAATTGAACATTCACATAGATTCTGTCTCAATTTTGATTTTACTTTGACTTACTCTCACAATTAGAAAGGTTTTAGTGATTGGAATATTTCAAATAGGTAAGTATGTAATATATCAGTAACGTACCTAAATTAATTTACTAACTTTGTTGTTTTATTTGTCAATGTAGCACAACCAAAGAAAACACGTTCAAAGACAAGTTAACCAACAATTGGAACAATTGCAAGAAGAGATGCGGCGACAATTTAACCAACAATTGGAACAAATTCCAAGTACTTTTAAAAGAAAGGATCAAGTTATAAATAGACAATTTCGACTTCTACCTGTTAATCGTGGTTATAGTAGTCTTAGGCGTGATTATAGGGGTGATAGTAGCGGTAGTCGTGATGGTAGTGGTAGTCGTGAAGATGATGGTTAGCTACTTAGGTGGTGTTTGTTTTTTCAGATGCAAAAGGTCTGCAGTCTGCGGACCACGTCAGCAGACGTCTGCACGAGAAGAGGTGGACTAAATGTCTGCGGAGTGTAATAAAAAGGGTGTTTGATTATTTTACCTCTTTACCCTACATCTGCAAACTTTTTTTTCCCTTTCTCTCCTCCCAAACCCCTTTCTTCAACAAATTCAGCCACAACCCAAATCAAAAATGGGAAACATCAATTTAATTGATACAAAAAAAAAGGAAATTTTCAATTCAAACATCGATTTAAGCCTAGGTTTTAATCGATAGTCAATATAAAAAAGAAAATTCAAACTGTGTGACTAAAATCTACAAATACTCGGTTGAAGTCTATCTAGAAAAGGAGATATCATCATCCATCTCCAAAACATGACCACTAGAATCCAGAAAACCAACTGTTCGTAGGCATCAAAATTGAAGAATCTGCAAATCGTGATGACTTCACTTATATTACCCACTGCAGTCTGCATCACTCTCAACACCATCACAATCTCCCATTTCTTCATCTAAAAAAAAACTTATAATTTGAAAAAAAAACTGACCTGTGGTGTTTGTCGATGGAGGATGCGGCTGAGGAAGGAGGATGCGGCTGGACGGCGTAGCAGTCGAGGGGTGGCCGGAGAAGACATCGACGCCGGGGAAGGGGAGGAGGGTGGGTGTCGGCTGGTGTAGCAGGAGAATTCTAGGTTTGTTTTTGAGAGGTGTTGTGGGTTTTGAGTTTAGAAGAGGTAAGAAGAGGGTGTTTCATGTCTGCACCAAGAAGATGTGGGGCAGACATTTTTTAATGATTTCACTTCGAAAAAACAAACAATCTGCTGACTCAAATATCTGCCCTTGGTCTGCGTGGGGCAGACATAAGAGCTCAGGAAAAGCTTTTTATAAAAAACAAACGCCCCCTTAGTTTAGTTTGTTTTATTTTGGTATGTGATTTAGATTACTTTGCTTTGCAATGCATGTTTATTTATGATATTTAGGTGTGTAGTTTTGTTTAACATTTGTTAACAGGTTTAAATTTGTTTATTATTGGTATTTTTTTTGTTTAAAAACCTTGAAAAACAAAATTTTTAATATTTTTTTATTTTTTTTTATTTTTTAAGACTTATAGAGAGAACATGTCGTCTCTATAGCTAAAAACAATATTTGACATTTTTTCAAAGAAAATCTTATAGAGACGACATGTTGTCTCTATAAGTGAAAATTTTAAATTATTTTATTTAAAAGAATATCCTATAGAAACGAAAAGTCGTCTCTATAGATGAAATGATTAAATTGTTTTATTTAAAAGGAAATACTATAGAGACGACAAGTCGTTTCTATTGGTGAAAAAGGTGAAATTATTTTATCTATACTAAAATCCTACAGAGACAACAAGTCGTCTCTATAGGTGAAAATCTGTTTTTTTATTTTTTATGAAGAAAAACCTATAGAAAGGATAAGTCATCTCTATATGGCTTATATGATTTTATTTTTATTTTTTAAAGATAACCTATAGAGACGACACAGGTGAAAATATATTTTTTATTTTTTATAAAGAAAAACCTATAGAGAGGACAAGTTGTCTCTATAAGGCTAAAATGTTTTTTTTTTATTTTTTTAAAGAGAACCTATAGAGACGACATATCGTCTCTATAGGGTTTAAAAATATTAGAATAAACATTTCTTTTATTTAGTAAATATTATGTTTGATTTTTAATTTTTTTTTGCACAAACTTGTAGGGACGACATGTCGTCTCTACAAACTATTCTATAGCAAGGACACCTATAGAGACGACTTTTGTAACTTATTGGGACGAGGCTGTAGAGACAAATTTTATAGAGACGATATGTCGTCTCTATAGGTTAAAAAGGCGTATAGAGACTAAATGTCCTCTCTATAAGTTGAAAAAATGTTGTCCCTATAAGGTTTTTTTCTTGTAATAAAACAAAACTTTATTTCATGTTATTTTATGTTTGAAAACTATTTGATTCTTGTACTTGACATCTAATTTGGTATGATTAATACATTAATTTTAATACTACCATGAGTTCTGAACAATTTATACGTTCTGACGTATTCCGCTGTCGGTTAGAGTGTTACAGATTGGTATCAAAGTCATGGTTATAGGGATTTAGGTTATTAGACATGATGACCTAGACTATAACTTTAGGTGCCCAAACATGAGTTATCTCATGTATTGCATGTTTAATCTTCTATGTTCATGCTTGTGCTTTGCGATGCTATTTGATCATACTTCATGCTATATGTTCGTACATTATCTTATTTTTTATGTGTTTAAACTTTATTCATGGGACACACTTATGTTCATGCTTGTGCTTTGCGATGCTATTTGATCATACTTCATGCTATATGTTCGTACATTATCTTATTTTTTATGTGTTTAAACTTTATTCATGTTTAAACTTTATATCTTGCATTTATTCTTTAGGCTTGATGCCTAGCCTCTAACTCTTATTATTGAAATTCGTTAAATATTTTTTTTATTTTTGAGATTTCATTATTCAATTTATTTCGATTTTCAGTTTCATCAAAGTTTAAGAGCCCTCTAATTGATGGATATGTAGTAACCGAAAGGGTAAACATATGTACGCTAAGATTTCTGTCTAGGAAATCATTGTGTATAAATCCCAATCAACCGAGGGACCAGTTATGCTTTCCTGGATATTCTTAGAGTGAGTGTTTTAACCTATTAGACCAAAGCATGTTATAAATATCACTTGAACTAAAATACCTTTGATAAATCAAGTGTTCATTTAAAAAAAAACATAAGTACTACTCAATACTATTATTCTTTACAACCAACATGATTTATTTTATGATTTTATACCCTATCTCTAATTTAAACGCCATAATATTCTATGTTATTCTTGTGATTTATATCATTTATTCATTATTTTAAGATTCATCATTTCACATATTACTTTTATGTTTTATTATTCTATTAAAATCCATCCATATCGTAAGTCTCACAACCTTTTGTATCTCATTTCTTGTAGCACGCCTTCTCTAAACCTTTTGTGAATCTAAATACTTTGACCAGCCAATACGTTCGATTTTTGAGTGGTTATTTCGTTTAAAAAATTCTTATAATACGTATGCTTTATAATCTCATAATTCTTTGGGTATTCTCAATATATTTTCAATTCTTTTTGCAAATTCCTCATAGGATTCTGCTTATATCCTAAGTATCTCAAACCAATAAAAATTCTAAAATGTGATATTAAACAATTAGTTATTTAAACTTTATCTAATAAATTTAATTCGGTAAGTTTTATTTTAAAATCATTTTGTTCTTTACAAATGGATAACTAATAAATCATGTAGATATTTAGCCTGTTTTATGTAAAGATCGAACACATTTTCTATATGAGAATTTTTGTTAAATTATGTTTTACAAACCAAAGACAGAACTTATAAACTATTTATCATTATCAAACTTATTTATCTATGCTAGTTAGATAAATTGACCTTTTCGTAACTCAAAATCATTCCACCCAACCCAACTCAGACTATATTACTCATTATTCAACATTGAATCACCTTTTCGTAACTCAAAATAACCTTTCCATCTATGAGAAGGATAAACATTTCAAATTCCTACAACGCAATCGTTGCCCTTTCAAAACCCTGTCCCTAACAACATTTTACTTTATAACCATGAACATAAGGTTCTGAGAATTTTGTCATGCTCATTATCATACTCGTGGAACTTCGTTATACTGTCAAACTTTATTTCCATGTCCGATTACATATGATTCTGATCTTTCCATAATCCTATATACCATCGATACCCTATTATATACGATTTCGATTCTTCTATGATTCTGTATGCGTATGATACCTGATTATATACAAATTCAGTTATTCTGTAAATTTGTATATTTTCGATACCTTATTTCACACGATTTCGATTTTGATATAGTTCCATATGCATTCGATGCCATATTATGTATAACTCGATTAGTCCATAATTTAATCTATATTCGATATTAAATTATATTCGCATATGCTAAGAATTTATATATCTTTGATTTTCAATAATACTATATAGATTCAATATTCAGTTTTATACAATTTATTTTCGAGTTTATGTTATCCCACGCATAACAAGATGAACTATGCGGATTATTTAGAAACCTTTATTATAAAATATGTATTTTGTCACACTACATAAGTTATAGTATGTAGTAACTAAATATGAATCACTTATTAAACTAATATTAATTGTAGGCATTTTTACTTTACGTCGAGAAAACCAAAAAACTAACTAAAAAAAACTAAAAACATACCAATTTTTTTTTTACAATTTTTTATTAAATTTCGCTACATTTTACGTATAATTTTTTTTTTTCAAAAAAAAAAATGTACTACACTTGTGTAATAATACAAAAGGCCTAAACCACCAAACCCACCCCCCACCGACAGCCCCCAAAAACCTAAACCCCCCCCCCCCCCCCCCAAAAAAAAAAAAAAAAAAAAAAAAACCTAAACCCCCCACCCCTCCCCCCTTCCCCATTAAAAAAAACCTAAACCCCCCTCCCCTCACACCCAAAAACCTAATCCTAATCATAAACCTCCAAAAAACCTAACCCTAAAAACTAAACTAAGCTTAAAAGCTAAATTTAAGCATATAATGCACATAATTACTAGGGGTGTGTATGGGTCGGTTTGGGTCGGTTTTTACTATTAACCATAACCATAACCATAACCGCTAGTTCGGTTATGGAGTTTTGGTAACCATAACCATAACCAAACTTCGGTTATGATTAATCGGTTATGAAGTCGGTTATGGTTCGGTTTTGGTTAATTTCGGTTAAGTAACCAAGAAAGGTTTGAAATAAATAGGGTTGTGCACGATTTGAACTTAGCTTGAGCCTATTTTATAAGATAACGAAGACTAAACTTTTTGGTTAAACTACCGATTTAGAGTTATTTTTAATAAGGTAATTCTCAAACAAAAACAATTATGGCCATAACACCTTAGTTCTTTATCAAAATAAATGACATCTACATCAAGATCATTTTGTTACTAACATACTTTTATCTTAGTAAAAACCCTCTATATGGTTTTTTAAAACACAAATCTATTATATAAAGTTAACATCACAACTTCGGTTCGGTTTCGGTTATATTCGGTTAACCAAAGCTTCATAACCATAACCATAACCGATTGAGCGGTTATGCAAAGTTTCATAACCATAACCATTGGTTATCGGTTATTAGTGGTTCGGTTATGTCGGTTATGATTCGGTTATGGTGATTAATTTGCTCACCCCTAATAATTACACATGAAGTGTAGTACAAGTTTTTTTAAAAAAAAGTTTTTTATACATAAAAATTAGCGTAATTTTATTGCGTAATTTTATAAAAAAATGTGTAAATTTTTTTTTGCATGTTTTTTAGACTTTTTTAGTTGAGTCTACTGCCATTTTGGTCCCTGTGGTTTGGCCAGTTTTGCCACTTTAGTCCAAATCTCAAACTTATTACATCCAGGGCCCTGTGGTTTGCATTTTGTTGTCATTTTAGTCCAAAATCCAAAAAACCCCCTTTTTGACTGTTGAGAGCTGCCTATTTTGTCCTTTAGTGCAGGGGTATTTTGGTCATTTTGCTTTTCATTTTCTTAATTAACTTCATCAACAAATAAATCATCATCATCATCATAAAACCCCACAGACTCTCTCTCTTCTCTCTCTCTTCTCTCTCTAAATGGATCAGTTAAGTTGAGACCTAAATCTATCAACATAATCCCCAAATAAATCATCATCATCGTCCCACCTGAGCACCACTCCGGCGTCGTCCCTACCGGTCAGATCCACCATCGTCATCGTCATCTCTGCGTTCCTCTCTCTCTCTCATGTTTCTCTCTCATTCGTGTGTATTGGAGAGAAAAGCTTTGAGTTTCAGATCTGAATCGAAATCAGAAATATTTTGATCTGATTGTTTGTGGGGGTTAGAGATCAGAGAGATTGGTGTTGGCGGTGGTTATGGTGGTGGCGGGTGGAGTGACGGTGGTGGCACTGCAGATATGTATATGTATTGAGAGAGAGAGAGAGAGAGAGAGAGACAACTGTTCTTTCGTGGTGTGTGTTGTTACTTGTTCTGTTATGCTTGTTCACCATGAGGCTGTGATGATTTTTATGCTTGTTCACCATGAGGCTGTGATGATTTCACCTAATCCGAGCTTGGCGTGGCAGAATCGGAGAGGGCAAGTGCGCTTGCAACCTCTGTTTGCAGCCATGGCGGTTTTACAGATCTGAGCCTCGTTTTTTCTTGAAGATGTTCTTGATTTTCTGGGTTTTGATGATGAACTTTGAAGATGTTCTTGATTTTCTGGGTTTTGTTGTTGTTGAAGAAGATGTTCTTGATTTTCTGGGTTTTGTTGTTGTTGTTGTTGTTGTTTTGATGATGATGTTCTTGAAGATACAGATCTGAGCCTCGTTTTTTCTTGAAGATGTTCTTGATTTTCTGGGTTTTGATGATGAACTTTGAAGATGTTCTTGATTTTCTGGGTTTTGTTGTTGTTGAAGAAGATGTTCTTGATTTTCTGGGTTTTGTTGTTGTTGTTGTTGAATTGCTTTAAATAAAACATAAATGACCAAAATACCCCTGCACTAAAGGACAAAATAGGCAGCTCTCAACAGTCAAAAAGGGGGTTTTTTGGATTTTGGACTAAAATGGCAACAAAATGCAAACCACAGGGCCCTGGATGTAATAAGTTTGAGATTTGGACTAAAGTGGCAAAACTGGCCAAACCACAGGGACCAAAATGGCAGTTTACTCTTTTTAGTTAGTTTTTTTAGTTTTCTCATTTATATGTAGTTTTCTCTCCTCACCCTATATATATACACACACATATATATATATACATATATATATGAGTAAACTGCCATTTTGGTCCCTGTGGTTTAGCCAGTTTTGCCACTTTAGTCCAAATCTCAAACTTATTACATCTGGGTCCCTGTGGTTTGCATTTTGTTGCCATTTAAGTCCAAATCTCAAATCAGGTCAGATTTAAAAAAAAAACCCCTGATTTTTGTCCTTTTTCTCAGGGGCATTTTGGTCTTTTTGGATTTTATAAATGAAAAAAATATAACAAAATCCCAAACACCCCATATCTCTGCACTCTCTCTCTCTCTCTCTAAACAACCCCTCTCTCTCTTCTCTCTCTCCTCTCTCTAGAACACCACCACCACCACCTCCTCTCTGTTCATCCACCGCCGCAGCAGCAGAAACCGCCATCCGTCGTTCCAATCAAATTTCAGATCAAACAAGAATCCAAACCAAGAATCCCCACAAATCAAAACCCCTTTACTTCCAATCACTCCAAACCAAACCCAAAACCTAAACCCACAAATTCAAGAACAAGAACAAACAACCCATCTTCATAAAACCCTCAAAAGATTCGAACAAGAACAAACCACCACCGTATCATCACCCCCACCACCGCATAACCCGAACGGAACTGACCTTGCCCCAAATAGAAACAACCCGAACGGAACAGGGTTGCCGCCGCCGCTGCTGATACGCGGCTCCGCCGCCGCTGCCGCTGAAACACCGCTGCTGGTTGCGTGTGGTGGTTCACCCGATAACCAGTCGCCAGAAAAACGAGGCGAATGAGGTTGTTTGGTGGTGTCGTTGCCGGCTGAATCGAAGAGGGAGGATGTGGGTGTCTGTGTGTGTGTGTAAGAGATGGAGGAGTGGAGAGTGATGGTGGTTGCGGTGGCCGGAGATCGGTGGTGTTGGCGGCGACGGTGGCGGAGGTTGGGGATGATGTGGGGGTGGTGGTGGTGTGGTGTACGTAGTTCAGAGAGAGAGAGGGAGATAGAGAGCAGATGTTGAGAGAGAGAGCAGATGGAGAGAGAGAGGGATGAAGATCTTTAAATAAAATCCAAAAAGACCAAAATACCCTTGAGGAAAAGGACAAAAACCAGGTTTTTTTTTGAAATCTGACCTGATTTGAGATTTGGACTAAAATGGCAACAAAATGCAAACCACAGGGACCCAGATGTAATAAGTTTGAGATTTGGACTAAAGTGGCAAAACTGGCCAAACCACAGGGACCAAAATGGCAGTTTACTCTATATATATATATATATATATATATATATATATATATATATATATATAGGGGACCGGTAAAATGAGAACCACCTCCAGTTATGAGAACCATGAGAACCACTTTCTAGCCTTTAGGTCTTTAGGATGGATGGATGAGATTAAAAGTAGTAAAAATTAATATTAAATGGTTTTTGTCTTATTATGTCTTTAATATTATAATCCAAAAGGGTAATTTAGTAAAATAACTCTATTTTGTCTTTTTATCTTTATTGTTTTTTATTAGTTTTTTGTTTTATTATATTATTACTTTTTTTTAAACATAACTTTTTTTATTAAAAACATTTTAAAATTCAGATATTTTTAAACATTTTTTTATACTTTTTACAATTTAAGTTTTACGTTAAACTTTTTACGTTTTACGTTTTTTTGACGCGCCGTTTTTACGCCGGGTTTTTTCAAGTGTCGTTATTTTAGCACGCCGTTTTTTTACGCGCCGTTTTTTACGCGCCAATTTTTCAACGCCGTTTTTTTACGCGCCGTTTTTTAACGCCGTTTTTTCAACGCGCCGTTTTTTACGAGCCAATTTTTTAACGCCGTTTTTACGCGCCAATTTTTTACGACCCATTTTACGACCCCTCTTGCGCCCGACTTTTTCACGCGTCGTTTTTTCAACGCGCCGTTTTTTCAACGCCGTTTTTTAACGCCGTTTTTTACGCCTATTTTTCAACGCCGTTTTTTACGCCTAATTTTTAACGCCGTTTTTTCAACGCCTGTTTTTTAACGCCCTTTTTTACGCGCCGTTTTTTACGTTTTACTAAAAAAAATTTACGTTTTACGTTTTACTAAAAAAATTTACGTTTTACCTAAAACTTTTTACTAAAAAAAATTTACGTTTTACCTAAAAACTTTTTACGCTTTACAAAAAACTTTTTACGTTTTACGAAAAACTTTTTACGTTTTACGTTTTTACGTTAAAAAAGTTTACGTTTTACGTTAAACTTTTTACGTTTTAGGTTTTTACGTTAAAAAAAATTACGTTTTACCTAAAACTTTTTACGCTTTACAAAAAACTTTTTACGGTTTACATAAAACTTTTTACGTTTTACGAAAAAAAATTTACGTTTTACGTTTTTACGTTAAAAAAGTTTACATTTTTTGCGTTTACGTTAAACTTTTTACGTTTTACGTTAAAAAGTTTACGGTTTACACAATTTTTTTTTTACAAATAACTTTTTACGTTTTAAGTTAAACTTTTTACATTTTACGTTAAACTTTTTATGTTTTACGTTTTCCGTTAAAAAAGTTTACGTTTTACGTTTTACGATAAAAACTTCACGTTTTACGTTAAAAAATTTACGTTTTTACGTTTTACGTTAAAAAGTTTACGTTTTACGTTTTACGTTACAAAAAAATGGGCAGATATTTACGTAAGGTGTCGATTGTTTAACTAAGCGTATGTATGTAAGTTTTGCAAAAATTTTACGTAAGCCGTCACCTGTTTAAGTAGGGTCGACTACGATAATTTTGCGCATAGCGTAACTTTTGTAAAGTATTTACATACAACGTTGAAAACTAGTTGTAAGCTGTTTTTACGTCCATGTTAAAACATTTTAAACTTTTTTTACGCCACAATTGTAAACTTTTTTTATGCCCCCGGTTGTAAACTTTTTTACGCCCCGGTTGTAAATTTTATTTACACAAACGTAAGTTTGGAAAAGCCTACACCTCCACTTGTTGATAAGTATCGTAATTAGCAATCAAACAAACTAGACCTGAACTTCTTTCTATAGAGGTTTTGTACACTCCATATATCTTGATTCAACATAAAAAAAACAAGAAATTTAGCATGGACTGCAGATCAAAGATTCCCTTTAAAATTGCAACATTAACAATCAATCAGAAAATCAAGAATCTTTTTATTCTTCATCAAGCTATATATTTAATCCAACTTAAACGAATCAGCCATTTTACATCAAAAAATATTGTTAGTAATTGCCCTGTTTAACTAAAACCCATTACAAAACCAAGACCAGTAACCGAAATATGAGAAAAGAAAAATAAACAAACTTATATTTACCAGAGGGTTTTTTCCCACCACCTAGGGTTCCGCCACCACCCGCAACGGCACCACCACCGAAGATGCCGCCGGAGATCTAGAAGAGATGCCGACCTTTCTTCTTCTTTCTTCTCCTTCCGTTCATCGTCATCGTCATCGGAGGTGGAGCTAGGGGTTCCAGCGACTGGATCTCCGGTGCAATTGTTGTTGTTGTTGTTGTTCGAGAGCTCGTTGTTTGGAGATCTAGAAGAGATGCCGAGCTTGTTGGAGAAGAAAGGGGCGAGTGAGCTTGTTGGAGAAGAAAGGGGCGACGGTTGAAAGAGGGTTGGATGGGTCGGAGGGGCGGCGGGTGTTTTTGTATCTGGGTTTTGTGAATCTTGAGAGTTGGAAGCCATTTTTTTTTGGTTGAAGAACGATGAAGAATGTGGAGGTTGAAGATGAATGTAGGCTGTCAAGTTTGAAGTTTGTGATGGATTTTCTTGGGTACCAGTTTGCTTTTGTTTATAGTGTGTTTGAAATGAAGAAGACACATCAAAAAAGAAAATATTTAAAAGAGAGAGGAGAGAGGAGAGATAAAGTCAGTAGCAATTAATGAAGAGAGATAGAGAGATTAGACATATAGGGTAAATGACTATAATACCCTTTGAGTTGTCAAATTCTGATTGGTTGAAAGTGGTTCTCATGGTTCTCATAACTGGAGGTGGTTCTTATTCTAACGGCTCCCTATATATATATATATATATATATTCTAACACCATACTATTAGACAATTCATTTGTAGTCAAACCATAAATATAATATATATCTATTTATGATAAATATTTTATATTTTATCGATTTAGTTCACTATTCTATTTAAATACAAATTATTAATTAATTAAATATATATTGTTAACGAAGAACGATAAATAGTAACTTTACTTTTATAATATTATATAGCTTTTTATTATTTTTCTATTTAATATATTATAATAGTTTATTATTATATTTACTTTTAATAACATACTTTTAATTTTTTTTCCTTTTTTAAACCCAGATATTTCCTTTGCCATTTTCTTTGATAATTATTTTTTTTCTTTTTTAGAACATATATTAATTTATTGATTAATTTGATACTTCTTTAATAATTTACGTTTATAACATTTTTTACAAAAAACTTAAGCACGTAGTTGTGCTTGATTTTTCCGTGACATTCCGTTATAAGTTTTGTTAAAAACGAAGTGGTACTCAAAATAAAGTATTTATTTGGTATCATAAAACGATTCGATGATAAACTAAACCGCTCTAATGCAGGGCCGACCCGTAAGGCTTATCAATCTAGGCTAAGGCCTAGGGCCACCAAAAAACAAGGGCCTCCAAGTTTATTTCCTTTCATATATTAGACTTGTTTTTTTGCCATTAAACAACGTTTCTAGGCCCAAGATTTTGGATTTACACTAGGAGTTTGCATTGTCCACTCACACAACATATTAACCCTCGTTACTTGCGGCGTCTTTTGAGTAACCAATGTGAAACTGATTGCGGATTGAGCGAAATTAGGGCCAAGATTAGGAAAAATTATCGCTATGGTTATACAATGTCTCAAAACTCAATCTCAATCTCAATTCATTTATACCAATTCAATAGGGCCCTGACTTTGTAGTTCGCTTAGGACCTCCAAAAACGTTGGAACGGCTCTGCTCTAATGGTTTGACTTTCTAAACAGCATGCTTTATTTTCAAGTAAAATTTGTTTACATTATCATTTGCTGGGTTTCGCCGCAATGCATGACGTAAAAAAACTAGTTGTTATTATTTGTATTATTTATGCTTTTGACACTTTAACCATTTTTACCAACTTAAACTAAAAACCTCTTAAATCATATGAACCTAGAATTCCTATCCCATTGTATTCGCGTCGTTCGTTATATTTATTGTATTCGTACTTGTATATATTATATTATGTTGTTAGAGTAATTTTTGGGATTTATTCCAAAATGCTACAGCTTATGCTAGGTTGTATTTATTCTTATCTTCCAAAGTATTCGTAGCCCTTTTTTGTTTTACTTTTGGGTGTATCATGTTTTACCAATTCAAACCCTTTATTCAATCATCTGAATTCATTCCTTCCTATGTGTTTAGTTATGCTTTGTGTTAGATGTATTCAACCAGTTGTGATATTTATGTGACAACCGGTGATTTACGGCTCTTAATTTCATGATTAACAGGTGATTAACGCGATAATAAATAGTGTTTACAGCACAAATTAACTTAGTTAGGCCTTTGGAGTGCCTAGGAACGTTTATCCGACTTTACAGTACGCGTATGAAGATTCGCGTGGAATCTGCGGAACATCAAACGACAACGAACTGATACCGTACAAAATAATGTCAACACCACTATTATACACCTTTTTAATTTAAAAAAAATTTATGCATTCGACACTTATGGAGTTTGGGTTGTGATATCGGGTCTCGTAGGAATTACGGGCCACTTACACATGAGATGGGCTTGTGGGCCCTGAGCCCAAGCCCAAAACCCACAAGCCTAAACCTGCACATAATATATTAGAATCTTATCAAGATTTATAAAATCTATACAAGATTTACAAGAATCCCACAAGATTTACAGGATCCTACAAAATCTCTGCAAATCACCCCAAAATCTCTACAAAATCTCTTGTAGATTTTTTTTTCACAAGATCCACACAAGATCTTCAAAGATCTCAACACATCTATAAAAGGGGTCTACCCCTTGATTTTTTTGAGCAGACACACAAGAAATCACTGATCTCTATATTATCGCTCTTCTCATCAGACAACACACACACATTTCAAACCTATCCATCTCTCCTTCCACCCTCTATCGATTACATATTAAACAACATCAGACTTTATTCCTTCTTTTCTTGTGAAAGAAACCCAAACCAAACACTCACTCAGCCAACCCCCCTGCTTCGGTAAATGGAACGGACCACCACCACGTCCGGTGGTGGTGCGGCAACGGAACAGAGAGAGAAGGAGGGCGGCGGAGAGAGAGAGAGAGAGGACGTCTAGAGAGAGAGAATGATAGGTGTGGTTGGTCGGGGCTGGTGACGATGAAGGTGACCCCACCTCAGGCAGCGGCGGTGGCGGCCACCCTCTTCTCCGGTGGTTTTAGTGGCATCAAACTCGGGTGAGTCCGTTTTATTTTGTTTCTTCTCTCCATCTCCTTTCAGATCCGTTTGGATTAGTGATTCTCCGACGAATCTTGTTGTTTCAGGCGAAGGTGGTATTACGGGGAAGGGGGCGGCAGTTAGGGGAGGTGGGGTGGTGGTGCCGGCCGTCGAAGACGATGATGGTTATGTTGGTTATGTTTGACGGCAGCGGTGGTAATCCCCGACGGTTCCTTTTTCTTTTTTTCGATTTCAGCGAGTTTAGGTTTAACAGTTAATGGTTTGGATACTTTCAGCTTCGGGACTCAGTTCGTTACAGATTCACACAGTTCCGTATTCGGGTTCGGTATAACTCGGTTTGACTCGGTCAAACCGAGTCAACTCAGTCAACGACAACCAGTCAACCAGTCAACACCGGTCAACAGAAGTCAAAGGCGGTCAACAGCAGATCCGTTCGGTTCGAAGTTCAAGAAACGGGTCGACTCGGTCGAACCGAGTCAACTCGGTCAAACCAAGTCAACTTAGTTGACCCGGTCAACTCAGTCAACGTTCGACGCGAAGATGGGTAAAGTCTAACGACACGTATAATATTTACGTTTTTATATATATTTTTATTATTTCGTGACTAACGAGCTCGAACCGATTAATTATAGTTTACGATTAATATATTTGACAAATTACATATCCATTGTTTGAATCTTGATTGAATTTTGATAAATTAAAACAATTTGTGTTGTCGAGGCGTCCAAAAACAGAGGAAACTCTGCCCGTTTTTCGAGAAATTCCGTAAACAAAACTTGTTTTATTGTAAAAACAAAACAATCGGCTTTAAGCGACTTTTGAAAAACAAGATGTAAATGCGTATTATTTTCGGCAACGCAATATGACTTACAAAACATATTCATAACTTTTCGACCAAAGCTGTATTTCAAGTTAACCAAACTTGCGAGTTTATAAAACAAGTATAACAAATTATATTGTTTCAAGTGTCGAATAATACGACTTCTTTTCATAAAATAAATATAGTATATATTTATTTCAACAATCAAACAAGTCGATCCTTTTATAAATAAATATAGTGTTATATATTTATTTCGGATATCAAACAACACGGCGATTCTTTCATTAAAATAAATGTAGTTTATATATTTATTTTAAATATCTAACGGCTCGTATTTCTTTTATAAAAATAGATATAGCTTATCTATTTATTTCAAACATCCGACAACTCGGTTATAATTCTATAAAATAAATATAACTTTTTATATTTATTTTAAACGCCTAAACGGCGTACTATATATCAACATACGACTTCTCAAGACGAGCTAACAAGTATAACTTCTTCGCTTCTTTTAAGTTAACAATTTACCGTCAAATCGTTCGGTCAACGCTTCGGTAAAGCTCGGTGACACGTAGTTTAGTTACCGCTTTTGTTTAGAAACTTATAAGATGTTCCGTGTTAGGAATATTGTAGAATGCACGCTAGCGAATCACGTCTTGGAAACGACATCACAAAGTCGTATATAACTGGCTTTGCATATGGGAATCCAGGTGAGTTCATAACCCCACCTTTTACGGTTTTACATTTTTCTAAATGTTTTCGGGGTGGAAATACATGCACTTTTTGCAAAGCATACAAGGTTTTCAATAAACAAGAATTACATATTTCTAAACCATTTTACAAGCAAGTTTTCACAGACACAAATGGTTTACAAAAAGCTTATGTTCTATACCGGTTTTTCAAGCAAGAGTATTTTTCGAAATGTGCATACACACGAATTCTAGTTTTCTAAACTACGGGAAAATACAAGTGCCAAGAGGTACATTAAACTAAGGAATGACACAATAGATCATGTCACGAATAGGGTAACATAAGCACCATTAATCAACAATATACCTAGATGACGTGTGCGCGTATATGCATATTTTTATAATGAAATTACACACGATTAGGTTTTAAATTTATAAAAGTGATTTATACTTCAACATCAAAACACACACGAAAGAGGCAAGTATACCCCGTCATATATGTAGTAAAGTATCGGTAAGAACCAAGTATCGATCCAAGGAAATGGGCGGAGGAATAATACTAGACCTTTATCATTAAATTAACAGAAGAAAGATAAGTTTTGTGACATTCTAAAAGCTAAAGTAAGCATAAACAAATACTTATAAAAACATAATAGACTTCAAATACGAAAATAGATAATTAGCCTTGCTTTATACACAACCATAGCATGCAAACTAAGTCGGTTTTGCCACTAGAAACATTTGGTCAATTCTTCATTTTCAAGACAATTAGTATCCCTTTCGAGAATCCTAATATGACAATCATTCGGAAAGCTAAAATGATAAACACACTTTAACCACCTAAAATTGTTTTTTAACGTGCAATTGATAAATGTCTATGGAAATCTCTTAGAAATAAGTTGGTCATCCGTTAGGAGTTTTCTAACCTCACTTAATCAAGGAAAGTGACACTGATAAACACAATGCAACCACCGAGACAAGCATAAACTAGATTAAATCACAACCGAGTTCATTTTACTAATCTTGCACATAAATTCACCAAGAAAGCAATTTTGGCCTAAACTACTAACTAAGCTAACAATTCATGGCAAGAATTCATAACAACACCATTTAACCCGTTAGAGTCCTTACGTGACGGAAAGCTTTCTTGATTAATAATAATTACATTTTATTAAACCACTAACCATTCTAGTATCATGGTGCACACATTTTAACCAAGCTAAACTAGTTAACCAAGTTTAAAGTCTACTAATACATGATTAATTAAGCTTCATCTTTCAACTATCTCAACTAACCATACATTAGTCATCCAACACAATTACTTATAATCAAGAAATCAACAACAATAACAAGGTTGCAACTAATAATCAAAGATTAACATAGAAAATACTTCCAAGTGTCATTACAAACAAAATTAACATACTAATGGTTATAATTAAGCAAGGGATTGTTGTTTTTGCCCAAAGGCTTACAATAAAACATATAACATTAATCTAAATGCTTGAAACATTAACAAAATTATGGAAAGATTAGAAAACCGAACCATAAACAAGCACTTGATTAAGAATCTGGATAGTAATGGAGCTAAACGACACAATGTGGCTTGAATCCGGGTCAAAAGCAAAGCCTCCGGAGCCTGTAAAATCGCCTGTGAAGCTCCCAAAATTCCAGAGTTACGAGCAGAATGTTTCTGCATGTTTTTTATATCTTATAGCTCTCGCACGGTCGTGCACTTTATTGGCACGACCGTTTACTTTTTGCATTATTGGAGTTACTGTTCACCATACCGCATGACATCACCAGATCTTGACCAGTCGTCGATCTCACACGACCGTTCATTAGGCCGCACGATCGTGCATCTCCGGGTAAGGGTGGCACGGACTCTTGAACGGGCAGTGCATTGCTGGGGTTTGGCTGGACGTCGGATCCGCACGGGGTGCAACCATCCGCACGACCGTTCGTCTCCGGGATTGGCTTGCATTCCGGATTGCACCCTCGTTCACTGCCGGGCTGGGTAATTTTGTCGGATATGCACGGTCGTTCCACTCATTGCATGACCGTGCCAAACGCCCAGGTCAGAATTTCCACAGAATGTTCGCAGCTTTGTCGTTTCGTCCGGAAAGTCCTCGTTTTCACTATCATCTTGTCTGGCATGCTGTTTTAGGCCTGTAAACAAAAGTATACCTGATTAAGTATCCGAATAACGGTTTTACGGCCGAAAACGCATAAAATGGGGATAAAATGGGGGACTAAAATATGTATAAATTGGTGAATATCACTAGACCGCATAACAAAAGGTTAGATCTAATGGGTTTCGGGCAGCCACACTCTTGGTGATAACTAGTACCAAGCAGTGCTTTTGTGTCTCAGTCGTGAATCGACAACTAGAAAAATGCCTATGGTTTGGATGATTCCTATGTCGTTACATATGTTTGTGGCCTCGAGAACCATTAGCGATCTCGTATTCCTTACATATACAGAACTCAGTATCAATACGTTTTTACAAATTACAAACCATGTTTTATACAAATTCAAAGAATAGGATTATGCAGGCATGAAGTCAAAGTCAGGGTGGGCACTGACGGTTATACAAACTTTACAAATACAAGAGTATACAAATACATGGTTTTACGAACATAATGTGTTACAAATACAAAGTTTCCATATAACACGACAAGAAAATGATTTTAAATTCGTTTTCTCAACAATATTTCAAAAACTGGTTATTCGAAAAGATTTATTTCAAATCTTTTACAAACAAACTATAAACTCGCTCAACTTTATGTTGATTTTAGGGTGTTTTATTTTCTGTTTTTTTATAACATATAAACAAATGGAGTTGTACAATGAATAATAAACTATAACAAGCGCTAGTTAAACGCTTATTTTGACAAAGTTTCAACACTAAAAGGTTTAAAACATAAAAAGGCTAAATTTGGCTAAGTGGGCGATTATGTTGGGTAAACAAAGGTAAACGGGAAGGCTCGACATGGTTAATCCTAAAGGGTAACGTAGGGTTTACGGGAAACACAACACAAAGAACAGGGATAACACAAAGGGTTTTCTAAGTGCCTCTATCACTTCTACACAATTTCGCAAGTTCATGGTCTTAACAAGCATACTAGTGACAAGTTCTAAATTACACATGACATCCGGCTCACTCCTACTCCGAAATGAACAATCATATAACAATTTTACGGCTCAAATATGCTCACATAATCGGAAGGAATGGGTAAAAGTGTGAAAATTCTCATGCAAGTCCTTCTTTGTTTGTCACGCTTTCCGGTTTTCTTTTTCAAAATTTATTTTGCTTGTCGAGTTTTTATCATGTCCGAAGCTTTCTACAACACAACCAACCGGTTTATTTGCTAAAATATATACAAAATACTGATATTTTTGATTTTTTTTAGGACAAACAAAGTCAACAAAGTTAAACCCCACCCCACACTTGAACTTCGCATTGTCCCCAATGCGAAACCCGAAATATAGAGATAAAGGAGAATAGTACTCCCCTGAAGATGATTTTGATGCAACGAGACTTCAAAGCTGTATCTGTGATGTGTTCCGGTCCAAGACTTGATAGCCAAAATCTGCAAGTATGTCACAAGGTACAGCAAAATAGAACAGAAACAAATAAACCAAATAAACCATAATTTACATAAATAGAAGTACTAAAATCCAAACAAAAGACAAGACAAATAAACTAAAGTGTCTGAAAAATAAAGAGTAGATAACCGGGGGTGTTTGAAATAATAACCAAAATGAACACCCGATAAACAAAGTACTGAAATAACAAAACCACCAGCGATCAACTCCACCGTCTCCTAGTCATCGTCACCAGCATCATCTCTCGAGTTGGATGGGCCTGCATCTCCATAACCAGGTGGGTTCCCGAATGGGAACTGTGGAGGCTGCTGAAAGTAGTCGGGAAAGGCATTATGCAGACCCCCGAACAGGTATGAGAACCCAGCTTGCACCTCCTGGCGCATAAAGTCCTGGTTCACCCTGAGCTGGTCCTGACCAAGTCGTAGCTGCTCCTGACTAGTATACAACTGCTCTAAACTGGTGCGCTGATGCTCTTGACTTACCTGCATCTGTTGAAAATGCTGGTAGAGATCAGGATAAGACGGGATGCCCTCTGGCCAATCCTGGTGCTGGTGGTATCCGTGATGCTGTGGTAAATGTGGTGGTGTGTGTGGCTCATGCTGCTCGTGCTGCTCATGCTGCTCTCCTATATCCTCGTCCTTATCCTCCTCCTCCTCTGCCGAAGGTAACAGGTCCCAGACCTCGTTGTTCAATCCCTTCAATCGATCCCCGCGATCCGTCTCAGCAATAAGCCCCATGGCTTTCAACGACCGAATATCAACATATAAACCCTCAGTCACCAAAGTAAGACTCTGAAGTACCTCATCAGTCATTAACCCCAAGTTGTAGGCAATCTCGGTCACATACTGACCGCCATGAATTTGACTGCTGGGCGTTCTCCCTGAGCTGTTCACAAAATACCCCGCCATCCTCGCTGCTAGGTTGATGTTTACCCCCTCAACCAGCGCATAAAGAAATATTAGATCCGGTGTTGGACAGTTCCCCAAACTGTCCATGCGCCCGCAGATGGTATGGCTGAATATATGATGCATCACTCGATGTAGAGGGTCTCTCAACCTTGAAGCTTTAGACATTCTAGGATCGTATGGGTCACCAACTGCATTTTGAGCCCAAAACGCGGCCCGCGCTTCATCGCTCAGGAAGGTGAACTCATCTGTGAAGAACTCTGAATCCATGTCTTCATTTGTGTAGATTCCAAGTCTCTGACCCAATCTACCCACCGACCAGTTGTGCCAGCGCCCGCCCAATCTGAAAGTTATCCTCTCCTTCCAGCGGAAGTTTGGAATTTTATAAGCTTTGGGCTTGTTGTATGAATAGGAGGCGAAGAATTATATCGTTAGCTCACGATAGATGGGGCGGTCGATAGCTACCAAGCGTGAAAGCGGGATAGTTAGCATGTTTTCTAGTCGTTCGCGCTGATTTAAATCAAGCATAACTTCCCAATCTAGCCTCCGGGGGATGCCAAACTGCCGTCGTCTATTCCATAAAGCGTTACGTTTTGGGATACAAAGACTTTCTCTCTCGTTGTTTTCATTGAATTGTAAGAAGGGATGATCCATCTGCAATGAGGGAAGACAGTTAAAACAGGAGAAACAGAAAAATTTAATTTGGAGCAGCCGAACACACTGTTATGAAAGTTCTGTCTCGCTGATCTGGGCATGTCCCACGGACGTGCGACCGGACGCACGGTCGTGCATCACCGATAATCAGCATGGGTGGTCGGTGTTTGTCGTATCTGCACGGCGTGCAGTCAATCGCACCACCGTTCATCACCGAGCCAGCAGCAATCCATCGTGAACATCCGAAAATGCACGACCGTTCCACACGAGGAACGTCCGTGCAACACGTTTATCTGCAGATTTCTAACCTTTGACCCTGAACAGTCTGATTTTTCCAAAAATTATCAAATTTTTGGCAAACAGGGGCTAGAAATTTGACCGGGTGTTCACGAAACATAACAATCTAACAAGGGTTAGGGTTTCGCTTGTATTTATGAAGGGAACCCTAAAAAGCCTTGAAGAATCAAACGAATCTAACCTAGACAAAGATGAAACAGGAAATCGACAAGAAAGAACACACCATGCGAAGAAATGTGTGAAACCGTGCGAAGAAATCGTGCGATTTGAGGCAAAATCGCTCTGGAACGGCTGGTGCGGATAGGGTTTTCACGAATTGTGAATGGGGGCTGCAGATGAGGGTATTTATACTACCAAATGACAGAAATGCCCCTAGCCTCACGCACGGTCGTTCGACCTCTCGCACGGTCGTGCGTCACCGCTGAAACCTGACCCTGGCACACTGATCTCGGAACTGCACCGGGGGTGCGACTCGAGGTGCCGGCCATCCCGGACTCGCACGGGCGTGCGATAGGAGGCACGGGCGTGCCACATCTGCAGATCAATTTTTTCTACAAAATGCATTTTCAGCAGCTGTTTTGGCCGTTTTTCGCCATTTTTTCAACACGCAAACTGTTTTAACAATATCCCAACATAAAACCTTCGCTCGGCACGTATAAAAATTGTACAAACTAACAGAAACAACCAAACACACCTAAATTACGCTAAAACTACAAAAATACAAAAAAGGATGATTTTACCCTTAAAGCGCCAAAGACGCTCTTGCTACATTTTTAATCCGCGAGTCAGTAGCGTAGACTCTCCTCCTCACACTTATGATGTGTGCGGGGCGTGGAGTTCGATAACCTCCACCGCCGACTCGATCGGCCCGGCAACGTAAAGCTTCAAACGGTGCCCATTCACTTTGAAAATAACGCTGTCCGCGTTCTCTATTGCAACAGTCCCATATGGAAATACTTCTTTTATCGTGTATGGTCCTGTCCAACGTGAATGTAATTTTCCTGAAAATAAGCGTATCCGCGAGTTGTAAAGAAGAACAAGATCGCCCGCTTGGAATTGTTTGTGGTCCTTCAAGCGTTTATCGTGCAATCTCTTTGTGCGCTCTTTATACAACACGGAGCTCTCATAAGCTTGTTTTCGTAGGTCCTCCAATTTATGAATATGAAGAAACCGGGCTTCACCTCCGGTTTTTAAGTCCAGATTTGCGGTTTTTAGATCCCACATCGCTTTATGCTCCAACTCCACTGGTAAATGACACGCTTTTCTGTATACAGGCCTAAAGGGAGTAGTCCCAATAGGGGTCTTGAAAGCTGTACGGAAAGCCCACAACGCCTCGTCTAGTTTGTCTGACCAATCCTTGCGGTTTGCACCTACAGACCGCTCAAGGATTCGTTTTAGCCCCCGGTTTGTGACTTCCACCTGCCCACTCGTCTGTGGATGATAGGGCATGGATAAATGGTGATGCACACCGTAGCGGGACAAAGCTTTTTCAAGCTGGGTATTGCAGAAATAAGTCCCTCTGTCACTGGTAAGCGCCTTCGGAGTGCCAAATCGGGCGAACAAACTTTTCAAAAATTTCACGACCACCCTGGCGTCATTGGTGGGTAAGGCCTGTGCCTCCGCCCACTTTGATACATAGTCAACTGCGACCAGGATGTACTTATTTCCTCGTGAGGGGGGAAATGGTCCCATGAAGTCTATTCCCAAAATGTCGAAGACTTCACAAACTTGTATCCAGTTCTGAGGCATTTCATCACGTGCCGATATATTTGTCGCCCTCTGGCAGGCATCGCACGCTCTAACCCAACTCTGCGCATCACGAAAAATAGTAGGCCAATAAAACCCTGAATCCAACACCTTCTTGGCGGTGAAATTGGCTCCATGGTGGCCTCCGGTAGGTCCCTCGTGACAATGGCGCAGAATATCGGTCGCCTCCTTTCCTGAAACACATCTTCTGATTACCTAATCAGCACCCACCCTAAATAAGAAAGGATCATCCCAAATGTAGTGCTTGACGTCCGAAAAGAATTTCCTCTTTTGTTGGTGAGTCAACCCTTTAATCAGAATCCCGCAAGCAAGATAGTTCGCAAAGTCGGCGAACCAAGGTGACTCATCACATATCTCAACACCCATCAACGACTCGTGTGGGAAATTGTCATTGATTGAATCCCAACGCGTGTCCTCGATGTCTCCATGCTCTAACCGAGATAGATGGTCAGCCGCTACATTCAACGCACCCTTTTTGTCTTGAATTTCGATATCAAATTCCTGCAGCAACAAGATCCATCTGATGAGACGCGGTTTAGCGTCCTGTTTACTGAAAAGATATATACTGCGTGATCAGTATACACAATGGTTTTTGAAAGCACCAAATACGATCTAAATTTGTTAAATGCGAAAACAACCGCCAAGAGCTCTTTTTCAGTCATGGTGTAGTTCTCCTGAGCGTCGTGAAGAGTCTTGCTCGCATAATAGATCGGGTGAAAGTGCTTTTCTTTCTTTTGACCCAGAACGACCCCTATAGCGTAATCGCTTGCGTCGCACATAATTTCAAATGGCAGACTCCAGTCAGGTGCAACTAAAATAGGGGCCTCAATCTGCTTTTGCTTGAGAAGGTCAAAAACCCTCAAGCAATCATCTCCAAAGATAAACGGAGCGTCTTTCTCCAACAGACGGGTCATGGGCCTAGAGATTTTTGAGAAATCCTTGATGAATCGCCTATAGAACCCCACATGACCAAGAAAGCTCCGTATCGCTCTCACAGAGGTGGGAGGCGTAAGTCGTGAAATAACGTCAACTTTAGCTGGATCGACCTCCATACCAGCACGAGAAATCTTATGTCCCAGAACTATGCCCTCTTTCACCATGAAGTGACACTTTTCCCAGTTTAGGACCAGATTCGTCTCTTCACACCTCTTCAACATCTTCTTCAAATTTTCCAAACAATGATCGAAGGAATCCCAAAATACCGAAAAATCATCCATGAAAACCTCCATAGAATCCTCGATCATATCATGAAAAATTGCAACCATGCATCTCTGGAAGGCCGCTGGTGCATTACACAACCCAAAAGGCATACGCCGGTAGGCGAATGTGCCGAAGGGGCAGGTAAAGGTAGTCTTCTCCTGATCCTCAGGAGCAATAGGAATTTGGAAGTACCCAGAGAACCCGTCCAAGAAACAGTAATACAACTTCCCCGAAAGACGTTCCAACATCTGGTCGATGAATGGAAGCGGGAAGTGATCCTTACGAGTAGCATCGTTGAGTTTGCGGTAATCAATGCAAACTCGCCACCCAGTGACGGTACGTGTAGGAATTAGCTCATTCCTATCATTTGAGACTACAGTCATACCACCTTTCTTAGGTACTACCTGCACTGGACTCACCCACACAGAGTCAGATATAGGATATATCATCCCGGCATCCAACAACTTAATCACTTCTTTCTTCACCACATCTTGCATATTTGGATTTAAATGCCTCTGATGCTGTGCACACGGTTTGTACTCGTCTTCCATCAGAATCTTGTAAGTACAAAAAGAAGGATTGATGCCCTTGATATCCATGATTTTCCACGCAATGGCTCTCTTATGAAGTCTCAGAACCTCGAGAAGCTGATTCTTCTCATCCTTTTCCAATGATGCCGAAATTATGACCGGTAAGCGACGCTCCTCATCCAAAAATGCATACTCGAGATGTGGTGGGAGTTCTTTCAACTCCAAAGACGACGGATCTTCAACCGAAGGTTTTGCTTTCTCTTCTTCTACATGGCCAATTTCTAGAAACCGCTCCGGACTCTGGGAACCATCGTCACCAATCTGATAGACTGGCTGCTCAAAATCGTGGCCCTCCTGCGTAATGCCAATCAGGTCCCCACACGACAGACGTGTGTCTGAATCAATCTCGTCAACAGTGCCTTGAAAATGAGAGCATACACATGCATCAACAATGTCGACATAGTAAAGCATGTCAACATGACTTTGCGGATGCTGCATTGAGCTTTTGATATCAAATGTTACGTGCTCGTCATTTACTCGGAGCGTGATTTGGCCAGCTGCCACATCAATAATCGTCCTCGCAGTATTGAGGAACGGGCGTCCAAGTATCAAAGGTACTCTTGAATCTTCGTCCATGTCAAGAATAACAAAATCCACGGGGAACACAAATTTATCTATTTTAACAAGAATGTTTTCAACAAATCCACGTGGATACTTGATTGAACGGCCTGCCAGCCGAATGCTCATTCTAGTGGGTGACGGCTCACCCAGATCCAGTTTAGTAAAAACCTTATATGGCATAAGGTTGATACTCGCTCCCAAGTCAGCCAATGCATGGCTAACAGACATGTTTCCAATCAAACACGGGAGTGTAAAACTATCCGGATCTCCCATTTTCATGGGCAGACGGTTTTGTAGAACGGCAGAACACGTTTCATTCATCACCACACATGATATATCCTCGAGCTTCTGTTTATTCGAGAGGATGTCCTTTAGGAATTTCGCATACTTTGGCATCTGGGCCAAGGCTTCAACAAACGGTATATTAATGTGTAGTTGCTTAAACAACTCAAGGAACTTACCGTATTGTTCGTCGTTCTTCTGTTTCTTCAGCATGCCTGGATAAGGTACTGGAGGAGTGTAATCTTTGACTGGCTCCTGGACTTGTGCTGTACTTGCTGGGCGTAGCCTGGCTTGCACCTCGTCCGGTGTATCAGTCGGGACCGCTCCAGTGATCGGTGATGAGTCCGATATGACGGGTCCTGTAGTCTTTCCACTCCTGGTCATGATCGCATTCACATGCCCGCCCGGGTTTGGCTCTGTATTGCCCGGAAGACCACCTGGGGGTCTTTTAGACATCATCTATGCCAGCTGACCAACCTGGTTCTCGATATTCTGAATCGAGGCTTTGTGACTCCTCATTTCTCCCTCATGGGATAAAAAACGATCCTCGCTCTGTTGGTATCATTTTTCTGCCAACTGATTTGCACTCGAGGAGCTAGTAAGAAGCAGAGCCATCATATCCTCCAGCTTGGAACTAGATTGAGGGGCCTGCTGCTGGGAACTGCTCCCAGTGCCCTGATTCTGATATGAATATGGACGCTGCTGGTAAGGTTGGTTGTATGGCTGAAACTGCTAACCCTGAGCCTGCGGTAGTACTGGAGCACGCTGAGTAAATCCCAATGGATTTTGATTGCCTGTATTTGCTCGCCACCCAAAATTTGGGTGATTCCTCCATCCGGGATTATAGGTATTGCTGTAGGGATTGTTCTGTGGCCTCACCTGATTACTCACAAAATCCACTTCTTCGTGGCCCTCATATACGACTCCCTGAAAGCACGCACCAGGCCCGTGTGACACTCCACACTGGTCACATCCCGAACCAGCTTGTGCGATCATCTGGGACTTTTCAAATTTCGCTGCAAGAGCCGAGATTTGTGCAGTAATGGCCATGTAATCGTCCACCGCGTGAACTCCTGCGCGAGGTGCTGATGATGATGTTGCCCGGCCTCTATCTCCTTCGCGACGTGAGCTAGACTTCAATGCATCTCTTTTTATGATATCATACGCTTCATTAGGCGTCTTCGTTCCTAGATCGCCTCCTGCATTCATGTCTAATTGCTCCTGTGTGTTGTAACTGAGACCTTGATAGAAAGTCAAGACCAGCTGTCTCTTGGAGAAGCCATGATGTGGAACATCAATCAACAAATCTTTAAATCTCTCCCAGGCCGCGTGCAATGATTCTCCCTCGTCCTGGCGAAAGGAAACAATCCGGTTCCGTAGCTTGGTTGTTTTCTCAGGTGGAAAATATTTTTGCATAAACAGCTCCGCCAACTCATTCCAGGTCCTGATGGAACCAGCTGGAAGTGACATGAGCCAAGCTCTAGCTTTGTCACGCAACGAGAAAGGAAACAACCTCAACCAAATTGCATCCTCCGAAACACCTGTAATCCTAAATGTCGAACAAATAGCGAGAAAAGCAGCGATATGTCTTCCGGGATCCTCATGCTCACGCCCGTCAAACTGTACTGAATTCTGCACCATGTTAATAATACTAGATCTAATTTCAAATGTAGGTGCATCTATAGTAGGCTGAAGGATACTGGGCTCCAGGCCTGCCGCTCCGGGCTGATTCGAGTCATTCAAAGGTCGCTCATCGTCTGCCATGATTGCGTTTCTTGCTGCCGCTGAGCCCTCGGCTTCAGCGGGTACCACCTGCTCCTGCTCACCAGCTGCGAGCAGCAGCCCAACCGTAGGAGATCTCGCACGAAGACGTCTCCTCAGATCGCGCTCGGGTTCGTCTGACGGCTCAACAGGATCGGGAGCGGGGGTCGAGGACATCAACCTGCAAACGAAAAATTTACACAATGAATATTTTATTAATATAATAATGCTGTTTTTTTTTGCTGAAAAGAAACAAAATATTATTTTAAATGGGCTGAAAATGTTATAAAAATTCGAAAATGGGCCCGAAATTTTATAAAAATTACAACAATAAAAAATAATCGAATCGGCTAAAGTAAAAATGATTTTTTCTAAGCCGAAAACTCAAAGAATAAATGAATGACAAGTCCGAACTCGAACAAACAAATGGAGTAAAAATTAACAAGTGTACAAAATAATTTAGAAAACGAATAAAATGAATTAAAAGCAAGAAATATTAACAAATAAATAAACGAATAAATAATCAAGAAAATATTCACAATTATTAACAAGTATATACGCCGATAAAACAATGACTCGGGTCGTTCCTAAAGCTCGCCAATTCCCCGGAAACGGCGCCAAAAACTTGACGTGTGCGCGTATATGCATATTTTTATAATGAAATTACACACGATTAGGTTTTAAATTTATAAAAGTGATTTATACTTCAACATCAAAACACACACGAAAGAGGCAAGTATACCCCGTCATATATGTAGTAAAGTATCGGTAAGAACCAAGTGTCGATCCAAGGAAATGGGCGGAGGAATAATACTAGACCTTTGTCATTAAATTAACGGAAGAAAGATAAGTTTTGTGATATTCTAAAAGCTAAAGTAAGCATAAACAAATACTTATAAAAACATAAAAGACTTCAAATACGAAAATAGATAATTAGCCTTGCTTTATACACAACCATAGCATGCAAACTAAGTCGGTTTTGCCACTAGAAACATTTGGTCAATTCTTCATTTTCAAGACAATTAGTATCCCTTTCGAGAATCCTAATATGACAATCATTCGGAAAGCTAAAACGATAAACACACTTTAACCACCTAAAATTGTTTTTTAACGTGCAATTGATAAATGTCTATGGAAATCTCTTAGAAATAAGTTAGTCATCCGTTAGGAGTTTTCTAACCTCACTTAATCAAGGAAAGTGACACCGATAAACACAATGCAACCACCGAGACAAGCATAAACTAGACTAAATCACAACCGAGTTCATTTTACAAATCTTGCACATAAATTCACCAAGAAAGCAATTTTGGCCTAAACTACTAACTAAGCTAACAATTCATGGCAAGAATTCATAACAACACCATTTAACCCGTTAGAGTCCTTACGTGACGGAAAGCTTTCTTGATTAATAATAATTACATTTTATTAAACCACTAACCATTTCTAGTATCATGGTGCACACATTTTAACCAAGCTAAACTAGTTACCCAAGTTTAAAGTCTACTAATACATGATTAATTAAGCTTCATCTTTCAACTATCTCAACTAACCATACATTAATCATCCAACACAATTACTTATAATCAAGAAATCAACAACAATAACAAGGTTGCAACTAATCATCAAAGATTAACATAGAAAATACTTCCAAGTGTCATTGCAAACAAAAGTAACATACTAATGGTTATAATTAAGCAAGGGATTGTTGTTTTTGCCCAAAGGCTTACAATAAAACATAGAACATTAATCTAAATGCTTGAAACATTAACAAAATTATGGAAAGATTAGAAAACCAAACCATAAACAAGCACTAGATTAAGAATCCGAATAGTAATGGAGCTAAACAGCACAATGTGGCTTGAATCCGGGTCAAAAGCAAAGCCTCCGGAGCCTGTAAAATCGCCTGTGAAGCTCCCAAAATTCCAGAGTTACGAGCAGAATGTTTCTGCATGTTTTTTTATATCTTATAGCTCTCGCACGGTCGTGCACTTTATTGGCACGACCGTTCACTTTTTGCATTATTGGAGTTACTGTTCACCATACCGCATGACATCACCAGATATTGACTAGTTGTCGATCTCGCACGACCGTTCCTTAGGCCTCACGATCGTGCATCTCCGGGTAAGGGTGGCACGGACTCTTGAACGGGCAGTGCATTGCCGGGGTTTGGCTGGACTTCGGATCCGCACGGGGTGCAACCATCCGCACGACCGTTCGTCTCCGGGATTGGGTTACACTCCGGATTGCACCCTCGTTCACTGCCGGGCTGGGTAATTTTGTCGGATATGCACGGTCGTTCCACTCATTGCATGACCGTGCCAAACTGCCTAGGCTCTAACCTCAATTTTCTCTGGGACTTAGACTACTGAGACTTTAAATACGTACAGAACGCCTAGTACTCGAATATGGTCTCCAACCGTTGCCGAAAAACAAACAGTCAAAAAATTTTGTTTTCAAACATACGCTAAAGTGGTGTTTTACACACGGTACACAAAACAGTTACATACAGTATACAAAGCTCTGAGAGTTTAGGAAACATGCATTTAAGACCTTCGGAAACTCATGTTGAAGTTCATTAAAGGTCATCATGTAGGAACCGCGAATATTAACTCGGGCACACACCATTATCCATATTGTCTATGATATTTTAACTTCCCGAGCAGGCAGCCTACACATAACGAAACGCTAGTGCACAGGTATACGTGAAACTTAAGCTATACATCAACGGAGGTTGAAGTACGTCACATACGACTTTCGAGGAAGCGGCAGTTGGCACGCGGTCCTGCAAACGACACGAGTCACGCCAAGGAGAAGACACATGTCACACCCCCAAAATCCACACGCGGAGTATCACCGCCTGGAGGCGTGACTGACCAGGATCCAGCCACCAATCATATTGAACAAGCATGTAAGTAATTAGAAAATCCAACCAATACAATTGGTGTCCAAACAAAACATAGTTTAAGTTGCAAGCGGAAGCATAATGATTAAATCAAAACCAAATATAAGTTCAAATGTTTAAATGTTTAACATGGCACACAGTTGTCCATGTCCCACAACGACCACGCCTCCTCGTGCAAGCTCCATAAGTACCTAACGACCTGCAAGGCATGTAGCAACGAGTCAACAACAAAGTTGAGCGAGTTCACAGTTGGTGTTCATTGTTAAGTTGTTTCAAAAACCAGGAATTCATTTGTAAGTTGTAAGTTAATCAGTTTTCCCTGTTTCCCAAACATATCCATAGTTGGTGGGGGCTTCCCCATGTTAACCACTAGACCTGTTTACCATATCGACCACTGACTGAAGTAAGTTGGTGCCCTAATGTCAATGTCTATCATCATTGACGTGCCCAGATCCATTAGTTCATGCCCGTCCTCTGCGGCACGGTGTGAGGCTTGTCAAACCTAAATAGCGCTATCTAACTAATGACCCGCTCGCCATTGGCCCAGCGATTAAGTCGATATAAAAATGAGTGACTTCATGATAGAGTTTTTGGTCTAGCATCAGTGTTGTCACCCTTCAATAAAGAGGGTGTGTACGTAATCCCCAAACCAGGAGACTACGCATGTTCCGATTAAGTTCTTAGTACGTGTTGTCACCCTTCAATAAAGAGGGTGTGTACGTGTTCCAAACCAGGAGATCACGCAGTTTCAGTTCAAATCCTTTACCCATTCCCAACCCCTGGGAATCCCATGCCTTGTAGAAAGTGTGAACTCACCTTGGTTTGCTCGGTAAGATTATTACTCGCTCACAAATAATTCAATCCAATCCTATAGTATAGTTTCAATGCCAGTCAGTTACTTACACACATAATTCACATATTCCTATTATGCAAGTAACATACATATATCATCATACAAATCGTAACAGTTGATCATGCCATGAAATCGGTACATACATTATGACATTTCATAGTTGATATTACATTATGATACTACATTTAAAGTCCCACATCTCAACAGTGTACAATTCGTGTGATAACCCTATGGCCCAACACTAAATCACAGTCCAACAAAAGAAGGATAAGACACAATGTTTCATGAGGTGTGCGGCCCAAGACTTAAAACAAAAACCCAAAACTCAATTATACCCATGTCCATATATGAATTAAATATACTTGTGATGTTTTGCCAGCACTAATGCATATCTAATTAATCATGTAAGCCCATATATCCCTATGTACTAGTTGATATACATCTGCTGTTAATCCTCGGCCCAAACATATCCTTATTTATTTCAGATTGATCATGCACAATTTTATCTTAAGATCCTAACACCTTATTATTCGTTTAACAGTGTGTTATAATATCAAATCATTGATTTCCCCAACCCTAAACCTTAACATATTATTTACCCTTGCCACCGATTAATATAAAAGCTACCATAACATGATTAATCATATTATCATGTGTGATCCATTAAACACATTGTTTTAAAGCACATGCATACTATCTTGATAACCACGTTCACACACTTTAAGGCACATTAATTGCAATGACACTCCCCATATTCAATCCATACATGCCAACATCTTCATGTTATCAATATATCATGCAATATATTCGAATGATCCCAAAACATACTCAATTAATCTACACATATATATATATCACTACCACTTATTAATATACTAATCATAGACTTACGTACACATAAGATCACACAAGTAGAATTGGCACAAATACAAGATTACTAACCAAAAGCCTTGATCGAGCAATATGAGGTATGAGGGGGAAATCTTCTGCCGCACGTATGATGAAGAGGTGTAGGGTTTCTTTCAAGTTGTAAAATAAAACACCCACCCCCCACTATTACGTAATATAAGAGGAATGAAGGGGTTTGGGCCTAATTTACATCTAATGGATTTGGGCCGATGCATAACAAGCATAAGGGAATGGTACAATTAATGAATTTGGGCCGAGTTGAATAAGAGGAATTTGGGCTGAGTCAAATATGTTAGGCGGCGGCCCAAAGGTATTTATGATAAACGCGGCCCGTATGCAAAAGTACACAATATTTTAACAGAGTTGTCGCACGTTTAAGTTAAGTTTAGCAGAGTTATTAATAGATAACGGAATGTTGGAATCACAGGATTTAACGTTACTATCCTCGGAAGTTCGGGTTGTCACATCATCCCCAACTTTAAAGAAATTTTGTCCCGAAATTTAGCACGTAGTTACTGAGGGAGCTAGTTTGGTTGCGTTGTTTCCTGGTTTTCCTGGGGTGTCACATCATCCCCCCGTTGGTTTGGAATTTCGTCCCGAAATTCCGCAGTGGCTTCAGCCTCAGTAGTGGTTACACTGTTCCCGAACAACTGGGGATACTTGAGTTTCATTTGGTCTTCTCGTTCCCAGGTGAACTCTGGGCCACGACGGGAGTTCCAGCGAACTCGAACAAGAGGTATTCTGGTATGCTTGAGAATCTTAACATCTTGGTCTGTAATCTCTACAGGTTCCTCGACGAATCGAAACTGTTCGTCGATAGTGAGTTCCTTGAGAGGAACTATGAGGGTCTCATCTGACAGACACTTCTTCAGATTTGACACGGGGAATACGTTGTGAACTCCGCTGAGTTCTTCAGGTATGTTCAGTTTAAAGTTGTTTTCAAAAACCATAAGTTTATTCGAAAACCAGTAGTTAGTTAGTTCCTTGGGTCGTGCTAATGAATCCAACTTACGTCTGTGTAGTTGTGAGGTTCCAAAGGAAAAATTCAAAAACGTGTTCAAAGGAGTATGATCGTATCAACAATACACCACCACCCTCAAGGTTTCAAGGAGTAATCACCAATGATCGAAAGTCGAGCCTTCCACTTTCTTTAAGCTAGAGCATGTTCGTTTCAGTATCTCAGCATGGAGTAGTGAGAACGTAAGGTTACTGTGGTAAGAGAGCGATGGTTTGGTCTAAGCCAATGGTAGAAATTGGACATATCATTAATCAATATTCACGTGTTGGTGCAAGACCTAGTGCAAAGATTCCGCATATGAAAGAAAAACTATCATGACATTAGAGTCCGTCTCTTGTAGTGTAAGGTGGGTCAGGTAAACGTATAAATTATCGTGTTTTCCGGTAGGTTGAGTGATCCACAACTCTGTCCCCAGTTGTCCTGAAGACTATTTCACCAGTAATGGCTTCCATTCGCTAAGTTGGGTATATGTGAGGGCTAATCAAGTAGAATAAGAATAAATCATCCAACAGGGTAATAAGGTAGTCTTGTGATCGTTGAAAATCATGGTATGGTTGTTGGCATTTCGTTAAATCAGTTGCCAATCGAAGAAACGGGGAATTAATGAGGTTCATACGAAGAATCGAGCGAAAACAGGGGTCCATCAATAACCGAAGGACTCGACCAGCTAATCTGTTGTCTAGAAGTAATTTCCAGTAGTGGTGCATGGCGGCATGACACAAAAAGGGAAATTCGTTGCATCGCGGTCGCGCGAGTGTATCATTTGTCCAAAATAGAGTTTGGTGGGTAAGGTTGCGAGTTGCAAAACGACGAAGGCGTGTAACTGTGGCTGCTTCGTTTCTGGTGACGATGACAGGCGAAGATGATAAGGTTCGTCAACAGGGATGCGTAGGTATAGTTCTCCTAAATCCAAGTACGTTTGAGCCATGTCTGGTCTTCGTGAATGTTGACGTACAATCCGAATGTACGGAGGGTCAGATGGCGACGTCATGTCGAGATAAGCGTATGACTAGCTAGAACACCTAAACAATGGTCGTAGTGCGGTGACGAGGGAACAGAAAAGAATTTGACCACCACTTGTCAAATTTCAAGTAAACATTCGGGTGTCATATATAACGCATCAGGGTTAATAGATAACATGCTACTACTCTAACTGGGCATACCATATGCAACACACAATGTAAATGTAAACTAGCAAGTAGGCAATATAAGCATAAATCATATCACCTAAAATGTCGAGCCTTGCACGTGGAGTAAAGCGTCGTTGTGGATCGTAGAGCACTGTACAGGTTATAGTCTGGTTTTAACAAAAACTTTTCCCTTATTAAAACCAAGTTCTCTATAACCAATGGCTCTGATACCAATCTGTCACACCCCCAAAATCCACACGCGGAGTATCACCGCCTGGAGGCGTGACTGACCAGGATCCAGCCACCAATCATATTGAACAAGCATGTAAGTAATTAGAAAATCCAACCAATACAATTGGTGTCCAAACAAAACATAGTTTAAGTTGCAAGCAGAAGCATAATGATTAAATCAAAACCAAATATAAGTTCAAATGTTTAAATGTTTAAAATGGCACACAGTTGTCCATGTCCCACAACGACCACGCCTCCTCGTGCAAGCTCCATAAGTACCTAACGACCTGCAAGGCATGTAACAACGAGTCAACAACAAAGTTGAGCGAGTTCACAGTTGGTGTTCATTGTTAAGTTGTTTCAAAAACCAGGAATTCATTTGTAAGTTGTAAGTTAATCAGTTTTCCCTATTTCCCAAACATATCCATAGTTGGTGGGGGCTTCCCCATGTTAACCACTAGACCTGTTTACCATATCGACCACTGACTGAAGTAAGTTGGTGCCCTAATGTCAATGTCTATCATCATTGACGTGCCCAGATCCATTAGTTCACGCCCTTCCTCTGCGGCACGGTGTGAGGCTTGTCAAACCTAAATAGCGCTATCTAACTAATGACCCGCTCGCCATTGGCCCGGCGATTAAGTCGATATAAAAATGAGGGACTTCATGATAGAGTTTTTGGTCTAGCATCAGTGTTGTCACCCTTTAATAAAGAGGGTGTGTACGTAATCCCCAAACCAGGAGACTACGCAGGTTCCGATTAAGTTCTTAGTACGTGTTGTCACCCTTCAATAAAGAGGGTGTGTACGTGTTCCAAACCAGGAGATCACGCAGTTTCAGTTCAAATCCTTTACCCATTCCCAACCCCTGGGAATCCCATGCCTTGTAGAAAGTGTGAACTCACCTTGGTTTGCTCGGTAAGATTATTACTCGCTCATAAATAATTCAATCCAATCCTATAGTATAGTTTCAATGCCAGTCAGTTACTTACACACATAATTCACATATTCTTATTATGCAAGTAACATACTTATATCATCATACAAATCGTAACAGTTGATCATGCCATGAAATCGGTACATACATTATGACATTTCATAGTTGATATTACATTATGATACTACATTTAAAGTCCCACATCTCAACAGTGTACAATTCGTGTGATAACCCTATGGCCCAACACTAAATCACAGTCCAACAAAAGAAGGATAAGACACAATGTTTCATGAGGTGTGCGGCCCAAGACTTAAAACAAAAACCCAAAACTCAATTATACCCATGTCCATATATGAATTAAATATACTTGTGATGTTTTGCCAGCACTAATGCATATCTAATTAATCATGTAAGCCCATATATCCCTATGTACTAGTTGATATACATCTGCTGTTAATCCTCGGCCCAAACATATCCTTATTTATTTCAGATTGATCATGCACAATTTTATCTTAAGATCCTAACACCTTATTATTCGTTTAACAGTGTGTTATAATATCAAATCATTGATTTCCCCAACCCTAAACCTTAACATATTATTTACCCTTGCCACCGATTAATATAAAAGCTACCATAACATGATTAATCATATTATCATGTGTGATCCATTAAACACATTGTTTTAAAGCACATGCATACTATCTTGATAACCACGTTCACACACTTTAAGGCACATTAATTGCAATGACACTCCCCATATTCAATCCATACATGCCAACATCTTCATGTTATCAATATATCATGCAATATATTCGAATGATCCCAAAACATACTCAATTAATCTACACATATATATATATCACTACCACTTATTAATATACTAATCATAGACTTACGTACACATAAGATCA